>JACEIK010001333.1:272978-290680 GCA_018107945.1 Datura stramonium
GAGTCAACCTAATTAGAGGAGATGCAATACAGGAAAATCCTTCTACAAAACATAGGTAATAACCGGCTACACCCAAGAAACTTCTGATTTTGATTGGGGAAGTAGGTCTTGGCCAGTCTTTCACCACTGCTATCTTTTGAGGATATACTTGAGTACCCTCAACCGAGACCACGTGACCAAGAAAAGTCACACACTTCAACCAGAATTCACATTTGCTGAACATAGCAAACAACTGGCAGTCTCTGAGTGTGTGTAGCACTATCCTCAGATGGTTAGCATGTTCCTCCTCGTTTTTGGAGTATACCAGATTATCATCAAAGAATACAATGTTTAACATGTCCAAGCACTACTTTTGAAAACCCTATTTATCAGGTCCATGAAGGCTGCAGGAACATTAGTTAGTCCAAAGGACATAACCACGAATTCATAGTGACCATACCGAGTTCTGAAGGCTATTTTCGATATGTCACATTCTATGGCTTTAAGCTGATGATACCTCGACCTGAGATCTACGTTGGAGAAACAACTGGCTCCCTGAAGCTAATCGAACAAGTTGTCAATCCTGGTTAAGGGATACCTGTTTTTAACTGTGACTTTGTTCAATTGATGGTAATCGATACACATCCTGAGAGTACCATCTTTCTTTCGCACGAATAATATTGGAGCACCCCATGGAGAGATGTTGGGCCTGATTAAACCTTTATAAAGAAGATCTTTTAGCTGCTCCTTCAACTCCTTAAGCTTAGCTGGAGCCATTCTGTAATGAGGGATGGAAATGGGCTGAGTGTCCTGAAGAAGGTCTATGCCGAAGTCTATTTCCCGCTCTGGAGGGACTCCGGGAAGATCTTCGAGAAACATGTCGGGAACTCGCTGACAAATGGAACTGACTGGATAGTGGGGGTCTCAGAGCTGGAATCTTTAACTTGAACACGATGATAAATGCACCCTTTAGTAATGAGCTTCCTTGCCTTAAGGTAGGAAATAAAACAACCCTTAACCGTTGAACTACTGTCCGTCCACTCTAAAACTGGCTCATTAGGGAACTAAAATCTGATGACTCTAGTTCTGCAGTCGATTGAGGAATAAAAGGAGTGTAACCGATCCATGTCAAGAATGAGATCGAAATCGACCATGTCTAACTCTACTAGGTCAGCTGAAATGACCTTATTCAATACTGAGACTGGGCAGTTTCTGTACATCCGGCTGGCTCTAACTGATTCACCAATAGGGATAGAGACTGAGAATGGTTCTGAGAGGACTTCTAGACTTAATTCAAACATGACAGCTACATAGGGAGTCACAAACGAAAGTGTGTCTCTTGGATCTAGTAGGGCATACACATCTAGATGCAGGAGACGTAATATACTCAGACCATGCAGGTGAGCTCTCCTGATCCTGACGAGAGGACAAAGCATAAAAGCGATTTTGGCACTAAATGCAATCCGTACCTGAAGTGTTGTCTTGCTGAGTTGGTCGGCCTGCTAGAGTTGCTGAAGTGGTAGATTGTGATCTCCCCCGTCCTACTGACGAGCATTCTTTGAGCCGCTGGCCTAGCTATCCACACCCAAAGAAACCCTCTCTACCCTAAGGGCATTCCCGTAGATGGTTCTTGCCACGCTTAGGTCAAGTTGGATAACAGTTGCTGGCGTTGTGACTCTGGGACTGAGAGCCAGATTCTCCACCCTTCCGATCCTTATGGGACTGGAAAGTAAGGGCGCTGGTTAAAGTGGGTGTTGGAGCTCTCTATTGCTACTTCTGCTCTTGTGGGCTGCTACTACCGCTAGACTCTAGTGGCCTTAATCTGATTGGCAAGTCCTAGCCTGCTTATTCTCCTACTCCATGTCTTTCAACTTTTCTGCCTTAATCTTCTAGGCATGAATGATAAGGCTGGAGAGGTAATGTCTTTTATGAGAATCGCAGTCCTACACTCCTTAAGGACCAGGTTTGATATTCCATTGACGAACTTAAGAATGCGAGCCCTTGGCTGAGCTACCATCTCTAGAGCATATCTTGACAACCGTGTGAACTCCAGTGCATATTCTTACACCATCCTATTGCCCTGCTTCAAATTCATGAATTCTGCAACCTTAGCCTCCCTTAACTACCGGGGGAAGAATCTGTCTAGGAATACTGCTGTGAACTTTCCAACTCCACCGGTTCTGCTCCTGCTGGTCTCCCTTCTTTCCACTGATCGTACCAGATCTGGGCTACCCCTTTCAACTGGTAGGCGACTAAGTCAGCACTCTTAGCGAAACTAACACCCATAATCTGGGTGACCTTTCGTACCTCATCCATGAACTCCTGTGGGTCCTCTCCCACCTTAGATCCATAAAAGGCTAGAGGATTCATTCGGGTGAAGTCCAAAACACTGGAAGATGTTGCAGATCCATTTGAGTTAACCGGAACCACCTGTTGGTTCACCTGGTTTTGACTGTCTGAGCCAGCAGCTGGATTGCCGCTCTAAATTCCCCTGAGGACACTTGGTCATCCTGCGGTGCTGTTGGAGCTGGTGGGGCGGGCCGGTTAGCATTGCCAACCCTTCTTCTGTTTTCGCGTCTTAGAGGCATGGTTTTACTGAAACGAAATAGAGCATGAGTTATGAGAATGTTTCTAGAATTGAACTTCAAAGCATGATACAGAGTATGAACAAAATGGGAGTTTTCCTAATAACTTCTCATAGCCTCCACGCCATAAGTGTGGCATGCTTCATACCCATGAAAAGGACTCTACTTGACATGGATTTCAAACATCCTAGAATACTCTAAACCTAGTGCTCTGATACCAAGTTTGTCACAAGCCGAGTCTATACCCTAGACGAGATAGGGTACTTGGAGTCACAAGTAACCCCAATCCAACCCATGGTCTATCATAACACTGGCAATTTGAGTAATCATAGAGGAAGCTTAAATAATAAAACCATTAAAGAAAAACTAAATGATAAAGGTTCATACATCTAAAAGCAAAACTGAATGTCTAAGTCTATATCTGAAAGCCATCTACAATGATTAGTTACTGGGATAAGCCCCCAGCTAACTCAAAGTCTAAATGAAAGAAATAACTAAATAATAAAATATCGTCCTCGAAAGATAAGGACTCACCAACTATAGCTGCTGATATCACCGGAAGGAAATCATCAAAGAGTGCTGGGGTTGAAAACCTGCACCTGTATCATAATACGATACAACATAGAAGGTATGCGTCAGTACTTTGAATGTACTGAGTAAGTGGGATAACATATAACATAAAGAACAAATAAATGAACTATAATGACATGCAATGACCAATTGAAATACTGGAAACTCATCAACTGAAATATAACTGAGATGGTCAATAATGACCCCGACTAGTGGTCATAAACATGCGCTGAATCTGAGATACTGATCTGAGCTAATTGTACTGAATCGAACTGAACTAAATAAATCTGAAACGGAATTAAGCTAAGCTAAACTGAAACTTTACTGACTAGTGGGAGAGACTATAACTGACATATAACCACGTGAGTTAAATGTGGAGTCCGATGTATACACCCCATTGATAGGACCCAATATACCATGCCAGGGCATAAAGGCATGAGCTAGGTGATCACAAGTCTGGGGCCATAGGGACAATAAAATAACCTACGGTGGCAACGTAGTTCTGGGAAACTGGGTGCACTGGAACCCCGATTTACTCAGTGCTAAGTCCTACTCCCACTGGATAGTCCTAGTCTGACTACTAAGCTGATAGCTCGAAACTGAGGTCTAAGACTAAGGAATACCCATCTGGAAGTACCCTGAGAGTCTTATAGGACTGGATTTTGTAACTGGTGTTCTAAGACTAGCCAGAGCTACATATCTAGAAGCTTCATAACTGTTTAAAGAACTAACTTAAATTTGATAACTGATATCTGAGTCTAATAATTGATAACTGGGAGCCACAACTTACACCTCAAGAAAAGACTGTAGTCAAATTGATCTGCTGACATTTCTGAATAATACTGAGTATACTGATATTCTGTCTGAAACTCGACTAGCATATATCTGACTGAGATTTAACCTTATTTTAACAACAAGGGAATCCCAACATTGATAGAATCAAGCAACATGAACAACTAGTCGAATATGTAAGACTCTTATTTATTGAATGCCAATGCTAGGGCTAAATCATTCTACATGAAGCTAGTTTCCACATTATTTCTAATAATTGGGAAAAATATAACAGCTAATAACATGGATAATATTTCACCTGAAATTTATTTAATTCTATCTAAAAACTTTCTACATTTGGAAACCATAGGGCTATAACTGATAGAACATTACAGAAGTGTTTTGGGGACATAAGGGAAGAACAATTCCCTTGTTGAATTCCCACATACATGGTGTAGAATCCTTGAGAGGTGCTTTAAAAAAATCTGAAGAACAGAGGAAACCCTAGCTTAGCTCTGAGATGCCTAACAGGAATTTCTGTGTTTTGAGATCGTGGGGTGAGTGGAATGAGAGGGGTTAAGTCGATTATTCCTTTAATTCTCTTCAAGATGTGCCCAAAATAATGTAGTTTAGAGCCTAGGAGTTTAGGAAATTATAGAAAAGCCCTTGTAAATTTCACAGAAAAATCATACTGCTAGTTTCAATGAGGGACTGGACAAGTCATTACTTAAGGGATGACTCATTACGTGTTCCATTATCAACACTAGGAGACCTCATCCTGTCAGTCACCACGAGGGACACTAGGAATCATGATGTACCTAACTATTCGTGGTGACAAGTCATGATGAACACTGCTGAAAATTCAACATCCAACACAACTTCTGATCACGGACAACTCAATGAGTCATGGAGTCACTTCACGAATCGTGGCTACCTTTCGTGGCATCTCCGGGAGACACTTCGAACCCTTGACCATGACTCACTTGACAAGTTGTTGCACTGACCACGACTCATTGCCTCTATCGTGGTCATCTCCTGACCAAAAGTTCCTGCCAATCCTCCCCTCACTTTATGAGTCACTTAATGACTCGTGGAGTCCTTCAAAGGTCACTGGACGACTCTTCCTGTGACCTGGTGCAAAATTTCTTGTTTTCTCCGTCTGATATTAGGGGTTTTGGGGGTATTACAACAGACTCCACATACTCTAGTTTTAACCCTATCATAAACCTGTGTATCTTGGCCACCATGGTGTCAACAAAGGACGGTAAATATATAGACTATGATTTGAATGAGCTATTCAGTAGGTTTCAATGTTCTAACTTCGAATTTTGTTTGGATTATCAACTAACTTCAATCCTAGTTAGGTCTTATGAAATTTCCAAAGAGAATAAAGTGTTTTCTACGTTGGGAATAGGAGGAAATGATCTACCACCATCTAAACACACACACACACACACATATATATGTATATGTATATATATGTATGTATATCTGGCCACAACACTACTACAACACGGGCCATGTTGTATGGCGTCATGATGTGTCAGAAATTTTGGGACACATCTTGGCTTCATTTCATAGAATTTTGTATGTCTTTAGGAGCTAAATTATGTGGGAACTCACCTCATTATGCCATATTTTAGGAACCCAAGCAAAATGAAGAAGAAAGGAGTTAAAGCTAGAAACCTATCCAAGGGATGGACCGTCTGTCTGAAAAATGATTCGCATGTTTAGTCATCCAACCGAGCCAATATTTTCAAAAACCATTTTAAAATTTTCCTTAAACAATGGATTGAAGGACGGACCATCTTTCTAGAAGATAGTTTGTCAATTGAAATATGAACCTAGGACAATGTAGAAGGCAATTTTAACTAACGAAGCCAAAGACGGACTGTCTTTCCAAGAATGTCTTTCCAAAAGATGGTTTGTCTATCAAAGGACAGAAAGAAAATTGACAGAGGCTGATTTTAACTGATGGGGCAAAGGATAGTTCGTCCCTGTACACTTGAAACTCCGAGTTTAAATTATTTTAAGCTTTATGAGACATAGTATAAATAGATTTTTCTTCTTTTTTTCGAGGAGCTTTTGAGCCATTATTTTCAGTATAGAGCAGAGATAGATAGAATATTTTACTTTTCATAGTAGATCTTAAATTTAATTTGTAATTTTGAAGATTCAAGTTCATCAATTCAAGATCTCTTCTACAATTTGCAATTCGATTGGTGAGAATGTCTAATTACTTATTTTCTCTTCTTCTTGTTGCTATGGGTAACTAAACCCAGATCTAGAGTTGTGAACTCTAATCATATCAATTTTATAAAATTCATTATGGGATTAAAAACATTTTATTAAATTTAGTTTTATAATGTGTGATTGGTGATGAAAGTCACCCAACACTACCCAATTACCTTTATGAGGTTTGAAAGAGCTAATCTAGGTTGGGTTATCATCAATAAACAATAACTCAAGGCTTAAACCTTGTTTAATGAATTTTCCTAGACATAGGTTGAATTTCAATTGGCAACAAGCAATTGGGTAAAAGGAAGTTCTCTTCAATTTTGCAAAATTGGAGTTGATTGACACTTATGGTTCTATTGAAAGATACTCATGGGTTGCATAGGTCTTTTCTTGCATGTTCAAACATATACCATTCTCAATTTACAAATATTGGGTTATTTAGGGAAGCCGACCCATAATTGGGGTCACTTTCCTAGAATTTCTACACAATTGATTTCAACCCTAGCAATTTGCATTCAATAGTTGCAGTTAAAATTTATTTAATCTTAATTCGAATAATTTCTAAACTTACAAAACTATGTTGAGTGGTACTATATAGAGTAGGCTTAACATAGTCTCTGTGGGATTTGATCCCAACTCCACATTAGGTTCTATATTTGCTTCGATCATTTATACTACCAAAGAATTGGAGTGGATTAAGCGGGATCACGTGTAGCAGCAGGCCAATTGACCGCCTTCCAGGTTTTTGTTTGACTTTTGAAGCTCCACATGCAGTTTCAACCATCGATCTTGTCACGCTCCAAAACTGGGGTAGGGCGCAGCTGGATCTCGATTCATGATTGATCAAGAAGCTGGTTATATGTCATTTATAACTGTAATACTTAGGCCATCCAGGCCACCTGTCACAATCAACTGGAGTATTAACTGGGCCCATAAGGTCTCAACAATACAAGGTAAACAACTCAAATGCAACCAAGGCAATGAGTATGCTAAACCAAGCAACAATAAGCCGACGAGGACACAAACTGAATAACACTGTACACACTAAGTTCACAAAGTCTCTAAAGAGTAAACTGACTGATGGTCGGAACAGGGCTCCGACCAACCCATAACTACATCTCAAAACTCAAGCATAAATAACTAAACCCTAGCTCCAAGAAGAAAGGAGAATACCAACACATCCGTTGATCTCACGAATTGCTACTGCAACAAGCAATCCCGACCTCTACCTGCACCCGCAGCACGAACGCAGGTCCCCAAGTGAAGGGACGTCAGTACGAATGAAATTTACTGGTATGTAAGGATGAAACTGTAAACATGAGATAACAATACTTTAATAACTAACTCAGCACATAAACATAAAAAGGATAGATATAACCTAGAACTCTACAACCTGTAATTGATAACAACTCACTATAACATAAGTGAACTCAAGATAACTGAACTAGGAATAAGGAATAGTAAAAACCCGGAATCCCGAAAATCAAAACCTGATCATAACTCTATAATGAGATGAAAATGAAGTTAAGAAATGCACAAGAAAGAAACTATAACTGTAATGCTAGCGACCTGCCAACCATAAATCCATATATAAAATTCATCCAACCGGAGTACCACACCGGGGTAAAATAAAAATATCTCCAACCGGTGTACCACATCGAGGTAAAAAACATATCTCCAGCCGATATATCATACCGGGATAAAATAAAAATATCTCCAACCAATGTACCATACCATTGTAAAATAAGGATATCTCCTGCCAGTGTATCATACCAGAGTAAAATAAAAATAAATCTCAATCACAATCATAAATGGAGCTGATAGAGCTCATACAGACTATCTGTATACTGACAACCATGAAATATGCCGACTCAGTAACTATAACATATGTAGGATCTTACCACGACCCCAAATACTAAAATTATGCCATACACATATAGGTCTTTCATTTAGCATTTAAATACATAATGTTGTGAATGAATTTTAGGGAAGTTTCTAGGACTTGAATATCATAAAGACTGTGTAGAACACGTTCATGATTTTAAACATCTCCTAGCATTACTATCATGAGGAGTAGAGAGGAATAGTTTAACTCAACATTTTCTATTAACAATATTAACATTCATTCCGTGCTTATACTCGTTTGACTTTCATACTTTCATATCAGGAATTGTGAGCATACCTCATTCGTTGCACATAGTATCATCTCTCAATATAACTTATGAACATGAAGACATAACTCATGTATCTCAAACTTAGAGGTCTTTAACATAAAAACGCTAGGCAACTGTCTAGGGGCTGCCATAAGATAAATAAAGACTCATAGTCATGCTTAATACAACATAGTAAAGGCTTGTGTTAAACTTTTCAATATATGAGGAGCTTAGAAAATCTTGGCGGCATTATAAACAGTTTAGAAACTTCCAAGAAAAATCCAACTTTTAGAACAAATAATCAAAGATTGTTTAAAAAGTATGATGGAGAACTTCTCTTTAACTTGAGTCACTATCTGGAAATGTTAGATTCTAATCATTTCTTAAGAAATTAACAATTTACTGGACTTTCATTAGCTTAACACAACTGAACATAAACAACTTTATTTATTACTCTTTTGCTAAACGTCTTTAGAACAGGGTAAATCATGCTAGCCATTTGCCTAACTCATTAACAATCTTAACACTTATCATCTAAGTTAACAACCTTTAGCTCTACTTTTCGTATTCATCCTAAATTCTTTTTCAAATAGGATTCGTCATTCCCTACTTAATTATTTACTCTTGTGTTCACTATTCCAGCAATTCTGATACGCACATATCTTTTTACATAATTTCCAACCTCATCTCTTAAACTTCGTCTTGCTCATATTTTAACGTCGCTCAAAGGTTCTTGAAATCAACTACGGCCAGAGGGCATATAACTCACATATTACCTTAAAAGGTCTAACATTTACTCTTATCACTCCTTTGCTACTAGTGCCTCAACTTTTACACTTCGGTTAATTTTCTTACACATCTACAACTTTCAAAGAACATGCGACGTGTCTACATAAAGCTTAAGCAATTCTCAGGAGGTCTAGAGAACTCAAGAGCTCTAATAATCATATAGCGACTTTCTAAAGGCAATCCATGCCGCTTTAGCATGTAACTTGAACGTAAGCATAAATGTATATATATTATGATTTTCATATAGCCTGTTAACATCAAGATATTGTGTATAATCTGCCCATAAATATGGTTCCATAAAAATATCAATAGTTTACCTATTCAGGTTCTATTTTTTAAGTTTAATGTATCGGTTAATTAAGAAACGCATTAATTAGTCGCTTAGCTTAAGGGAGAGGGATCAGAGAACTTTCTCATAGACCCAGGTACCTTAAAACATGCATATAAGAAGGTAGGTACCTATTATAAGGAAATTCCATTTCGTTACCCTCGTTAGCCCTTATTGAGTTAAAACTAATTTCAAATATTAGGTTTGTCAGCGCATTGTCGTCTTGCCGTGTTTACCAAATTCCTTAGAAACCATAATGTGAAACAACTTTGACAACACAAATACATCACATAATATAAAATACCTGCTCATAGTGCCCACGCCGAGAGGACTTCAGACTCAATTTACAACTATGTCCATAATCTAAGGCAATTGCCCTCTTCACTTTACATTCATGTGTTCCAACTCTTTAGCAAATACACAACTTAATACCAAGTAATTCTAACAACTGGGAAGAACCATAATATTCTACTACAGAAGCTCAAGTACAGGGGAATGCCAGATTCATCCTCAACATGAATTCGTGCTTGAAAATCAAGAGACAAAGAGCGCCTTACATACCTTTTTTTTCGGCGATCTTTCTTATGTCGTTTCTTTCTTTCAATAATCAGAACTTTTCCCCTTAAATTACTTGATTTTATCACCAAGTGACAAGGCTGTTTCAAGACAATTTATCCAACCAAAACATTATATCAATAGGTAGTCACAACACAAACAAATAAGGCAATACTTAGCTTTTCTTATTTCAACTTGTTTCTACAACTTTGAGGAAAATAGAGGTAGGAAATTACCTAACTTTTCTCATGAAAAACTCCCACAAATATATAGTATATTCTCAGCAAAACACAACTGTTCCAACCTTCAAAAACGAGAAGAACTTCAACAACAACATACCAACAACGGCAGTCCAACATAACCTCCAATTTCTAGCTTTAGCTAGGATTTTTTTTAGGCAAGTTTAGCAATTAGAAACACTTCCCCTTTGCATTAAAATATCATTGGATATGATAGGAGTGTTTTCCTCCAAATCACTTCCCAATAACATAGAAATCTTGCTTCCCAAAATGCAGCAACATAACAGCACAACAACTACAACCAGTCAACACACGAACCCTAACTTTCTTCTAGTTTTCCTTCAAAAATTCCATAGAATTATTAGAGATTTCAAAAGAGGGAAGTTAGTTACTCTTTCTGATGAACAATTCCTACTAAGATGGAGTACAAATTTTGCACAAAATAGTCCCAAACACACAACAACAACACTGCCAAAACGTAGCTACAAGGCAACCACAACTTCACCACAACGTTGCCTTCACTTCCATCAACTTTTGCTTGAGTTTTGATGGTGTTTTCTTGAGGGATTTCCTCTTGGTTTCTTAGGCTTTGCAACTTGAAAATAGAGAGGATTCCAAAGGATAAGCAAGCACCTCAAATCTGGAAAAGTTTAAAATGATCTCATAACACAGCTTAAAATATAAACCGATATTCAAAATCATTCCATTCAGGATCTTTTAATCTATCAAAACGTCGGTCACTGTCCAATAGTGCTAACGTAAATGCCTATAACTTTTTATTCCAAATTTTGATTAACGAGCCGTTTGATATTCTAAAAAGTAGACTCAAAGCAATTTAATTGGATAGGTCGTAGGGATTTTACTTCATTATATATCAGGATATATGGTCATTTAAAATTGACCCTAACTTATAAACTTTACAAACTCTTTTCTCTTCTATTCGTACACATTTCCCTTGTCATCTACTACCAATATACAATCCGTACTTCCCTTAACATAGCATACAAACATTAAATAATCACCAAAAATTTTTTGGGGTGTAACAGATCTTCTCTTGATATACAATGCACAACAATAAAAAAAGGCTAGTACATTCAAAACCCGACGATTAAATCAACCTAAATGCATTGGGTGTTACATATCTATTGACACTTTATCTTTTTCAGATGACAGCTGAGAAATTCTACTGACTTCACCTCCTCTAATTATCATATTTATCACATGTCAAGGTGAGGCAGACTTGTCATCACTATTCTCTTTCTCCTTTCTATAGTACATTCTTACTCTATTTCTTAGAAATTCCATTAGGTGACCGTTCTTGAGGTGTACGACCACTTCCTTTTAAAGGTGCCTATAGTCCCTAATGTTATTTCCATGTGTTCTATGTTATTCACGCCATAAAACCTATCCCCAAAATTTGGAATATAATCTTATCAATTTCGGGAAACAAGGCCTCCTTTATATTTCATATGGCATTGACTAGTTGTGCTAGACCAATAGTGAAACCATACTCAGATAACTGTGGAACTCACTATTTGAATAGACTTGATTAGGGGACCCAACTTCTTTCTTGTTTTCTAAACCTTTGCGACTCTAATCTTTCTCGCTTAGTCTGTCGATTCCTAATATTTTGGTATAGTAGAAGCTTCTCTAGAAGCTCTCTCTGACTTTGGCTTTCCCTGGAGCTATATGAGTAAGGTAAGAGATGACTGCTAGAGGGTCTTGAATCCAATCCCATCCTTTGATCACCATACTTGGTCACAATAGTCTTCCTTAACCCTGAATTTTTATTTATACTGATTATGAATATTAGACCAAGTTACAGACTCAAACTCTAACAGACTCTCCTTCAGTTTTAATGATGCAATCGAACCATCTAAATTAAGTCCTTTCATAAAGGCTTCAGTTGTCCAGTCATTTGGTACTATAGGTAGTTTCATCCTTTCTTCTTGGACTCTAATCATGAAGCCTAGAGCAATTCGGAGTTGCGCTACTCAATTTGAAGATGTCAGCTCTTTTGGGGTTGCACCTATCTTACTTTGGCATCTGCTTTTAATCAATTTATCTGCAAGAAAAATAAATAAATCTATAGAATATTTAGGTAAAAAAGTATACCAAGTGAATGCTCCTCCAAGCAGAGTATCTCCAAATTTCTTGACTAGGACTGATTCAATTTCATCCTTGGTCAGATCATTCCCTTTAACCACTATGGGGAAAGCCAAGATTTGCTCATTAGGATCCTTGGCCCATTGTATTTCGGGATGTTCAACATGTGGAACCTCATTTGTATCAATTTAGGTATAGCACTTGGGATATGATGTTGTTGGGATTATCTTTGGAAATCTTTCCCTTTTAAGAGTGGGGGTGCCCCCAGTATTTTAGATTCTTCAAGTTTATTTTAAGTTTATTTTAGATTCTTCTTTGAAAAACTCTATCATCGACAAGCCAGCCTCGGATCTGCTTTTGATGTCTGTGGAACTTGTCCAGCTACTACAACACTATTGGACGCCATTATACGTAGGGTTTTCAATAGCTCTATGATCTTCTCGTTTGTTGTTATGTGTTCCATCATGGATCTATGTTGAGTAGTCAAGATCTCTAGGGCCTCTTTGATGTCATCAAAACTAGTCTAATGAACCTGAACCCTATTCCCCATGCCTCTTCATATACCTACATTCCTTAAGTTCACATCCTCCAATTTTATTTATAAATCAATGTCAAAGATAGGTTGGTTTCTGATATTAGTCCCTTACTCTCAAATGACATTATCACATTGATTTTCCAACACCTTTCACATTACTTTTGTGTGTGTCTTCCATAAGTGGTTTCTTACACGAAAAGAAAACAAAAAAAACTTATAAAAAATAAGCAAAATGAAAATAATGAATTACCACGATATTGTAACTACCCACGCATCACAGTGTGTGCCAAATAATTTACAAACAAAATTAGTACAATTAAATTTATAATGAGATCAAGGACATGTTATATGGGTTAAATCACAAATTCAAGTTCAAGATATAAGTATTGTCTGATAATGTCCTGATAAGATGTTAAAGTGTAATACCCCAAAAGTTTCTTATACCAAACACAGACTTGGAATAAAAAACCATAAAGAGATCAAAAAACTTTTCTCAAAACAACTCACCAGATGAGTCATTGTCAGAGACAATGACCTATTAAGTCGATCATAGCTGTCTAGTAAGTTTTCCCCTCAGACTTAACAAGTCGCACAATGATCCGTTTTTACTGGTAATGAGTTGTTGTTTTGCCCATTGTTTCAAGTTAAAAGTGTGATAAAAAATTCTCCTCCAGAACAACGAGAAAGACGATGAGTCGTCATTTAGTATAATGACTCATTGTTGGGAGCCATTAGAGGAAATCCAGAATGGGAGCAACGACTCATTGTTCCATCTAATGAGTCCTTGTCTCCATCTGTTGGTCAAGACATGAAGTTGTTCAAAATTTCTAGTAGTGACAACTAGTTGAAGTAACGAGTCATCTTGTAATACCTAGAGAGTCCTAAGATTAAAATGGAGAAAACAAAAATGTCTACACCAGGTCACAGGACGAGTCGTCCAGTGACTCATGAGGTACATCATGAGTTGTTAAGTGACTCGTAAAGTGGAAAGGGGAGTTGGCAAGAATTTTGGTCTCGGGGTTGACCACGAGAGAAACCACGACTCATGGTCAGGGCAATGAGTCATGGAGTTGGCCATGGTCAAGAAGTCATCATGAATGTTGGATGTTTGGCAATGTTCCCAATGATTATTCAGCACAAGTCGTCTGGTACACCACGAGTCGTGGTGTCCCTCGTGGTGACTGATAGAGTGAAGATTTTCCAGTGTTAGCAATGACTGCTGGTGACGAGTCGTCCTCTGGGGTAACGAATCATCCAGTCCCTCATTGGGACTGGCAGTGTGATTTTTCCTGCAAAATTAATAAGGAATTTTCCATAATTCCTAATCTTCTAAGACCTAAACTTCGTCGTTCTAATCTCAGATAGGGGTTCTTAAGAGAGTTTAACTCAGTCTAAACCTATCCCTCTCCATGCATGCAAGCTTAGAATTTCCTAAGGGTGATCAAGCCTAGAATTCATCAAGTTCTCCCCCAAATTCCTTTGGGCATTCAAGAAGGGTGTGAAATCAGAAGTGCCCAGGTATGTAGGGTTATGAATGGGTGTATTCATCCATTCCCATGCCCAATTCCTTCTCAAATTCATGGAAACTCTAAGTTTATAAATCTATGGGGTTTTAACCCAACTTATGAATAATCTAAGTATCTATCATGGGTATACCCTATTCATGTTTCCAATGTTGAATTCAGATTCATGGTCATGTTTTACAATATTTTCAATTACAATTCATGTTTTCAAAGTCTTACAACTATAATGCCCAATTAGGAAAGTTCATGAAAGGTTGAGATTATGATCTATGCTTTCAAGTATGATGAGATGTATATGATGGAAGTATGATTTTGAATTACTCATGTTTATATCCATGATTTTGACTATCTAAAGTATATATAAGTTTGGGCAAGACCATATGATCAAGTATGTTCATGATTTACTTCAATTTCATATTATTGTCTTACCACATGGTTTTGGAGTCTAGACTCCCACTTCTCAGCTTGTGTACAGTTTGAGACAAGGCTCCTCATGATATGTTTACAGATCATGCATCTATTATTATAATTCAGCTTCGTCGCAAGACGATGGTTCAGCTTCATTGAAAAAAGATGGAGAGCATATATATGTTTTTGGGAGTAGTGTCTAGCACCGAGTAGGCTAAGGATTCAGTCAACCCTGTTCCTCAGAACTACATGCCAACATAGGTATATTCAGATTAGTTGGGACCTCCCTTGTGAGCTTTCCTTGCCCCCAAGGGACCTTTAGCTTGATATTGATATCATGGAAGCACCCTTAGCCCTGGCAAGGCTTTGGATGGCTCTGCCCACTTGAGTGTAATAGTCGAGACCACGTAAGCTCTATTATGGTAATGTCGGTTATATGATGAGTCTCCCATTTTTCCTCATGATTTCAGTTGTGCATTTTAAACATTCATGATATTATGTTTCAGCAAGTTTTACCCGATGTTCAGTTTTACTTATGAATAATTAGTTTCAGCTTTGGATCATTCGGTTCAGTTATTATATTCAGTTATGTTTAAGTCATGTTTTCAGATACTAGCATGTAAGCCCTACTCTCAGAATCTTATGATGAAATTTTTTATGATATGCATGATTTTTGAGTTTTACTTACTTAGCTGTTTTACTTACCTTGCATACCAATACATTCCACATACTGACCACATACTCAATATTGTATCGTTTCATGATACAGGCTCAGATATTCAGGTTCAGCTCCGCTGTTAGCCTGATCCTCAAAGTTAGCATCTCTCAGTCAGTTGGTGAGTCCTCATCCTTCAAGAACCCTTTTTTTCCGCTTGTCTTCAGTATATTCAATTTTAGTCTTTCGTGAGTTAGTTAGGGTCTTGTCCCATCGACTCATCAGTATGTAGAGGCTTATCAGATATAGCATGTATTCGACTTTAGATAAGTGACTTGTATTTAGATATTCAATGTTATTAGATTTTCAGACTTCCGCTATTTTATATAGTAGATTTTCGCATTCATTATGTTGAGCTTTAGATGTCATGTTCATGCCATGGGTCGACTTAGAGCCTCTCAGGGTTCTTTGTCCCGTGTCTCGATCCGAGCCTATGTTCAGGCCATGAAAAACTTGGTATCAGAGCAATAGATTTTGAAGTGTCCTAGGGTTTCTGAAAGCAGCGATGAGTAGAGTCTTTTTCATGGGTGGGAAGCGCGCCACACTTATGAAAAAGAGGCTATGAAACATTTTAGAAAACTTCCCTTCTTTCATGATCTATGTCGAGCAATGAAATATCTCTTTATCCTTCTAACTCGTGTTATACGTGTTTGCAGAATCGTGCCTCCTCACCGAGTTAACAGAAGAAGGAACGAAAATGGAAATGGCCATGAAAATGGCAATAGAGATGGGTACCAGCAGGCCCTACATTCCCCCGAGGATCATGTGCCCGAGTAGGTGGCCCATGTAGAGTTTAGGGCTGCCATCCAGATGTTAGCATAGGCATTGACCGCCAAAGTAAACCAATAGGCATTAGCGCATGTTCCCTAGAATGGGAATGCGGCGACAGTGAGAGTCAGGGACTTTCTCAGGATGAACTCTTCGAAGTTTCTCGGATCAAAGATGGACAAGAATCCACACGAGTTTATTAATGAGATGTAGAAAATCACCCAGATCATGAGGGTGATAGGGGAGGAGTACGCAGACTTAGCCTCTTATCAATTGAAAGGGGTGGCACATATTTGGTTTAGACAGTGGAAGGATGGCAGAGTAGTGGGAGCGGGTCTCATTGGTTGGGATGAGTTCCATACTGCATTCTTGAATCGGTTCTTTTCCCAAGAGATGAGGGAGATCAAGGCAATTGAATTTGTGAACTTGAGACAGAACAACATGACGGTCCAGGAGTATGCTTTAGAGTTCACCCGCTTGTCCAAATATGCACCATAAGATGGTGGCTGACTGTTATACCTTGGAAGCACAAAGGTTAGACTCAGGAGTAGAAATAGAAAATATTTAAAATCTGGCATCAAGTCACAGAACGGGTCGTGATGTGACTCGTGGGGATAGACCATGAGTCATGAGATGAATCGTGGTGAGGCTCAGGATGTGAGTTTGAAATTTAGGATTTAAGGTCCCCACGTACGTGACCATGAGTCGTGGTCAGACCGCACGACTCGTTTAGTCAGTCATGGGAAGTGGTGACTGAGATGGAGAAGATAGATGGAAGTGTACACCACAGAAGGACCCCACGACCCGTGGTTAGTCACCACGATTTGTGGGTTGGGTCATGGTCAACAGAGGGAAATTATTTGACATTTAGAGCAGTGCAGGTGACGGATAATGCCACGAGTCGTGGCCTTGAGTAACGAGTCGTTAGGTCCCTCGTGAGGACCGACGAACAGTTATTTTCTGCGAAATTACTAAGGGATTCTCATCATTCCTATTCTCTAAGGTCCTATACTACATCTTTTTAAGCTTTTTTCACAAGTACTAAGATAGGATAAGTAATCCTAGCCTATTTAAAACCCATGCATGCAAGTCAGAGAGAGTTAGATAGGAGATCAAGCCTTAGCCCTTCCAATTTTTCTCAAATCCTTCTTGGGCAATCAGGAAAGTGTAAGAATCAGCTATAATTAGGTATGTAGGTGTTACACCCCATAAAATTTCCAACACCTAGACGGCCTATTCGCGTGTTGTTTAAGAGTATTTGAAAGCCATACATGCTAGAAAAAGACCCGGGAAAAGACCGGACTGGAAACCTGTCAAACCATCACGGAAGG
This sequence comes from Datura stramonium, assembly GCA_018107945.1. Lineage (NCBI taxonomy): Eukaryota > Viridiplantae > Streptophyta > Magnoliopsida > Solanales > Solanaceae > Datura > Datura stramonium. Next base: position 290,572 of record JACEIK010001333.1, read on the forward strand.
AGCCGGGGAAGAGCCCCTCCGCGATGGCAACGTGTCACGGAGGTGGAGCCTCTGCGTTGGCTCCGTGACACGTTGGCCCTGTCCAGGCCCAAGTATATAAAGCCTCCAC
>JACEIK010001334.1:0-41435 GCA_018107945.1 Datura stramonium
TACTTTACTAACTTTTATTCTGAGTATATGTCATATTATTATAAAACATGCTTGTTAAACGCATACTGGGCTATACTGAGTCTGAAATGATATCTCGCCATTAGGCGCTGCTTTACCAGCTTTCCGACTGAATATGATATAATAACGCAAGACAGGTTTACTAAACTCTCACAAAACTCAATATTCGACTTTGGGAATTCTATTACGGAGTTTACCGTATTATACTAGGCTAAAGTTACTAACTTGCCGAAGAAACTGGCTTTACATACCTTCACTTCGGATTATCCGACTAACGGACGAAGCTCGGTCAGTATTCCAGCTATTTCTCCCAACTGCATTAACATATATGTCAATTAGGACTAAATACACCAATATTCTAGAAGAAAACATCACTTTCGTTATATTTATAGCCCAAACATTGGCTTATCGAAAGACGATTGAAAACTTGCTATTTCTCGAATGTCCAGAAGGGAGAAATATTCATTTTAAGGCTACGAGTATATTGACACTAACTTGGAGCAATTCCACTTACCTTAGCCCGGTAGCACGATGATTTGCCGGCCAAATTTCGCAAAACTAAATTCGTAGGAATGCTCCCTACTGCTAAATACTTCGGTATCTGAGGTTAATTTTAATTTGGACCGCGTTTGACGGCGTAATCGAACGATAATTATCAAAACCTCACGTACCCTCTGTTTTTCGCGGCTTCTCTGGAAATTATTTGGTTTAAATGAATCAAACCGAAGTTGGAGGCTTTATATACTTGAGCTTGGACAGGGACAACGTGTCACAGGGCCAACGCGGAGGCCCTCCCTCCGTGACACGTTGCCATCGCAGAGGGGCTCTGCCCCGGCTCTTTCCGCGACGGTTCGACAGAATTCTTATCTGGTCTTTTCCTGGGCCTTTTTCTAGCATGTGTGGCACTCAAATACTCTTAACCAACATGCGAATAGGCCATCTATGTGTCGGGAATTTTATGGGGTGTAACATTCTTCCCCCCTTAAGAACATTCCTCCTCGAATGTAAACTTTTATCTATAGGATTTCCCAATTTACTCAACTTGTTTCTAGAAAAATTTCGGCAGAGTTTCCCCTGTAATATGGACTATCCCAAAAACCTGAAATGTAGAAAAGTCCAATACATGTACTCCACACAATACTATAGTATTCACATGGCAGATTAAAATCGATCATTTCACTTATACATATACTATAAGGCACTCCATAACATAACAATACTAACATACCTCTTGACTGACTATGCTTGGAATAAGTGAGGATATCTAGTTTTCATATCTTCCTCTGCCTCCCAAGTCATCTCCTCTCAATTCCTGTTACGCCACAGTACTTTGACAGACGCAATATCTTTGGTTTGGTTGTATTTCGGTTATAGCCTCTCCCACTAGTCAGCTCAATCCAGTTTTAGCTCAGTTTAGATCAGTTCAGTTCAGCATCACAGAATTAGGGTATGTCCTTGTCACGCCTCGTCTTAGGGGGTATGACTAGCACCTAGTGCCCTAGTAGGACCTGGACTGCTAACTGGTGAGCCTAAGCACATCTAGTGCCTGGCTAGCTTTATTTCAGATTTCTGGAAACAACAACTATATAACGGCTGTAAATATAGTCTCCAGCCGACTGGGCCTATAGCCACCTGTTCTGCAACAACAGCTAACCAGAGACATACTTATAAAGGGGAACCTACACGGGCCGACAAGGACACCATCTTTCATCTAGTTATCTGTAACTCAACATAAAGAATCTTGTACTGCTCGTGACCAGCAAGGTCACCACTACTATCAGATTATGGCCCCACACGGCCAACACAATCAACAATGCTAAACAATTTAAACAAAACGCACGGCCTCACACGACCGGCACAACTAAACACAGGGAGATGTATATATATATTCTACAAGCCTCTATAGTGCGATAAAATGTTCAGGACAGGGCCCCGACCTGCCCGTACTATGCGGCAAAAGAAAATGAACTAAACCTTTGTATATCAAGCTCTAGATGGCGGAGCTGATGACTCCTGTAATTACATTTTGGAATCACGAGGATCGCCTCCTCGTCTATGAGTACGTGTAGGCAAGTAATGCGCGCCCCAACGGGCGTATTACCACTGGTACCGAGTATACCAAGCAACTGACACATCGAATATAGACAACATAACTAGAAACTATGAATAGCAGGAAACTATAAGATCTGTAGAGCGTGGTCCCCGGAGTCAAGCTTTTAATCTTGTGAATAAAGCGGAGCGTACACTGTCGACGTGAAGTCTGCTGTCTAATAGGCTAATATATAACATATATCATTACATATACCAACAAGCAAGAACCAATACCGGCCCCCATAAGCGAAGAGTGCCAACCAATCAAACAATCTAATACCACTAACAGGTCAAAACCATCCAAAAATAAATCACTCACTCATTTACCCAACTACGAGCACCTCTACCGACCCCTGGGTCTCCAGCTCAGGCTATGGCCTCTGATATAAATAGCCCATGTCCTTAGCACAGAGGACTCACATGTTGTATACATGTAGCGTAGCGTATCAAGTGTTCCACTGACGTATACTTTGCTTGAACAAAGCGTACTATATCTTGGTCAGCTGATATGGGGAAAGCTTCATCCCATCTTCGTCCTACTGCGGACGGCAGGCCACTCTGCCCAGGAGTGACGTATACCCACCCACTCGGTGGGCGACACGATTACCAATCCCGGGCGACGAGGACGCTCAAAGGTGCCCTCACGACACAATCAAGTCTCAACAATCAAAAATCACATATATAGCAAGCATGTTTAAACTAAAAAAAACTATCTGTATTCTGATTTCTTATTCTGAACTCTTTCTGTGTTATACTTATTCTCATACCGGTTTATATTGAATACAGGATCTTTATCGACTATATGGATATCTTGTAGCCAAGATACTATCTGTCTTTCTGATTTACTTTACTAACTTTTATTACAGAGTATATGTCATATTATTATAAAACATGCTTTTTAAACGCATACTGGGCTATACTGAGTCTGAAATGATATCTCGCCATTAGGCGCTGCTTTAACTTTGGGTTTGAATATGATATAATAACGCAAGACTAGGTTTACCAGACTGCACAAAACTCAATATTCGACTCCGGGAATTCTATTCGTAGTTTATACTGTATTATACTAGGCTAAAGTTACTAACTTGTCGAAGACACTGGATTTACATACCTTCATAGGATGCTCCAACTAACGGGCGAAGCTAAAGTCGATTATTCGGCTAATATTTTCCCAACTAACATATATGTCAATTAGGACTAAATACGCAATTTTCTAGAAAACATCACTTTCGATATATTTATAGCCCAAACTTTGGCTTATCGAAAGACGATCAAGCTTGCTATTTCTCGAAGTCCATAAGGGAGAAATATTCACTTTAAGGCTAGAATTGTATATTGACACTAATTTGGAGCAATTCCACTTACCTTAGACATTATGCAGCGATTTTCGGCCAAATTTTGTGAAACTAAATTTGTAGGAATGCTCCCTGCTGCTAAATACCTCGGTATCTGAGGTTAATTTGAATTTGGAACGCGTTTGGCCAGGCGTAATCGAGCGATAATTATCAAAAACATCATGTACCACACGATTTTCCCTTTGACTTCTCACAGAATTATTTGGTTTAAATGAATTAAACGATTGGAGGCTTTATATACTTGAGCCTTGACAGGGCCAACATGTCACCGGGCCAGCATTGACCCTCCCTCCGTGACAGCGTTGCCATCGCGGAGGGGCTGCACTTGGCTCCTTCATGACGATTCGGCCAGTTTCTTATCCGGTCTTTTCCCGGGCCTTTTTCTAGCATGTGTGGCACTCAAATACTCTTAACCAACATACGAATAGTCCATCTATGTATCGGAAATTTTATATGTAACGGTCCTTAACCATCAACCAGGGTCTTTTAGTCATTTCAGTTATTAAAGATATTTAGTACAGTAGCTTCAGTTGGTCATTGCAGTCATCTCGTTAGCACTTTCATTTAATTGTTATATTTCCTCCACTTACTCACTACATTCAAAGTTCTTGTTGCATAGTTTTACTTTGTATCATTTTATGATACAGCTGCAGGATCTTAGTCTCAGCCTCACTAGTCGATCGCTCACTGAAGACTTTAGCTTTTCTGGTTGGTGAGTCCTCATTCTTCGAGGATGGAATTGTTTAATTCAGTTATTTATCTTCCCATCTATTTAGCTTTGGAGTTAGGCTGGGGCTTGTCCTAGAAATTCATCAGTTATAGTGGCTTTAGATGCAAATTTTGTTTTCAAACTTTAGTTCGTTCCAAATATTTTCAGACATTATGAATCAGCTTTTATTCGTTCAAGTGCTTACATTTTGCTTTAAGCTTCCATTGTATATATATTTATATTTACTCGGAATACCGATTACATGATAGACCAAGGGTTGACTTGGGGTTACCCAGTGACTCCAATATCATGTCCCATCCAGGGTGTAGACTCAGGGCATGAAAAACTTAGTATCAGAACACTAGGTTCAGAGTATCCTCCGATGTCGGCCGCATCGAGTAGAGTTCTCTTCATGGGTATAGATTGCGCCCACGGTTATGACGGGGAGGTTACGAGATGTCATTAAGAAAAATTTCCTTTATTTAGTACTCCTTCTCGTGCGTTGAAATTTCATCTTCAAAAATCATTCGCCTAACTTTCGTGCTCTATTTAGTTTCAGTGAATCATGCCTTACATGGCATGGTAATGAGAAGGCGGACGGTAATGCTCACCCGACTGCCCCACCAACACGGTAGCCCCTCAAGACGCTGGGGGTGTCTACCACCAGAATTTGAGCATCCATTCAGCTACTCGTTGAAACTTTTACCAACCAAATGAAACAGATGGTGGTTCCAATCAACAACAACGATTTCACAGCTGTCCAGTGAGGGAATTCACCGAATGAATCCTCAGAGATTTTCATGGATCTAAGGTGGGAGAGGACCCATAAGGATTTGTGGACAGGGTTTAAAGATCACGAATTATGGGTGTCAGTCCCTCAGAGCGTGCCGACTGGGATATCTGGCTGAAAGGTAGCCCAAGTCTGGTACAAGCGGTGGAAAGAGGGAGGCGGCGGAAGTAGGAATGGTGGAACGCGAGGAAGTTCACTGTAAGCTTTCCTAGACATATTCTTCCATAGGGGGAGCTCAAAAAGGCAAAGGTAGCGGAGTTCATGAATTTTAGACAGGCAAACTGGATAGATGATGAGTACACTCTTGAGTTCACCAGGTTGTTCAAATATGCTCCAGAGATGGTGGTGAACCCCAGGGATCGCATTCTAAAATTTGTAAATGGGGGTGTCGAACTGGTCCTCAAAGAGTGCAGGACAGCAGTGCGGTCGCGATATTGACCTCTCCAGCCTGATTGTCTTTGCCTAGTAAATTAAGGCTTAAAAACTAAGGGAAATGGAGCAAAAGAACAAGAAGGCAGGGTGGTCAATCGGATTATGGCCACGAGGTCGCGTGTGTAGCCGCCCTTACCGGCAACAAGCAGCGGTAGAGGCTCCATCTGCCCGGCTCAATCGGTGCCCTACCATCAGTGCACCAGGATTAGAGGGAGTGGAGCATCGGCTCTCGGTCCGAGCTATAATTTTGTAACAAGTATCCGGCCCGGCCCCAAGTGTGGAAAGAATCATCCAGGAGAGTGCCTTTAGGGTCGAGAGGGCTATTTTGGTTTTGGACAACTTAGTTATCGGCTTAAGGAATTCCCATCGATAGGATGGGAAAATTCGAATCCACTAGCCGCTCAATAGGCCGACCCGGCTCGGCAGGCTAACATATTAGGTTCAAAGGAGGTCAATGCAAAGCATTTTATGAATTATCATCATCGGGATTAGGGAATTGGCTAGGATGTAGTTACGAGTATGTTACTGTACCCCAGAAATCCTAAGATCAGACCCCGTAGTTAGATGGAGGCTCAACAGAAAAGTAAGTAGAAAATTTTCTCGAACGAGTCGGGGGAATGACTCGTTAGAATACCTAACGGGTCATGGTTTGACTCGTGAGGAAGCTGAAGGAGGGGCTGGCAAGCCCAATGTCCACCGACGACCTGATGAGTCATCTTGTCTGGCAATGACTCTTTAGGTTGGCCATTTGGTGGTGAAGAGTTGATGTCGTGAATTATTATACGGTACTTGATGGGTGGACTTGAAGAGTCATTAGAGGAAGCAACGACTCATCATGTTGATAGTGATTTGAGGAATCTGAAGTTCTAAAGTAATCTTCTAGTGCACTTGACGAGTGGGTTCAATGAGTTGTTAGAGTTGGTGACGATTCGTTATATTGGTCGTGGTGCGAAGAATGATAAAACTCTTTGAATTTTCCAGTGTGCTTAACGAGGGAGATGATGAGTGTTTTGATGGGACGACGACTCATTACGTGAGTCATGACTCTAGATTCGGGGAAATTTCCAGTTTTCTTCAGGGGAATTCTTGTAAACTCCTATGCTTTTAACTTTTAAACCATGTCATTTTGGGTATTAATTAGGACGTTTTTAAGTGTTTCTACAAGCCTAAACCATCATTTTCTGAAAGATATATCTCAGCTCTTCTTCTTCCTCTTCTCTCAAGATTCAATAATTTCACCAAGGTGCTCATCAAGCTTCAAGGGAAATTTAAAGTTGGGTCTCACTACCAGGTATGCGGGTTTTTTTTTCAACAGGATACTCTTCTACTTGTTCCCCAATTATTTTTAATTAAAATGCCCAATTTCTATTATTGTAGAAAATGCATGACCTAGGATTTTAAATTCATGGTGAATCCTCCTACAACTCTTTAAATTCTAAGATCTGAGTATAGTTATGATAAAGTATGATGCAAATGATTGGAGTTACACTTGAATTATCATGTTAGGTGACAAGAAAGGGTGTGGAGTTATGAAATATTCTTCATGAATGATTTGAGATTTAAATACGACTTTGTCATTGTTCATTCAATTATCAAAAATCCCTTGCATGAATGTTTAATATGTGAAACACATGTGTTAACCCTGAGAATTTGAATATGTCAATGATAGATGTGATGAGATTGAATTAGGGTTCACGGACTTGAATAATTGAGAGTATGTATGTGCGTTCTTTTATGTCTAGATGGAATTAATTGGGTAAGAGGTAAATCTTTGATAATGGCCTATATAGTATTCTTCTCATGAATTGGAATAAATCTAGAAATGGGTCTTATGAAACGAAGATGTAAACTTCTCATAATTCATTGCATATGTTGAGATATGGTGAGCACCCAGCTTCTGTAAATCTAGAATATATGAATCAATGTATGCATGTTGAAGTATGAATTGAATATATGGGTCATGAATGTCTCTATGATACATGCTGATTAATATGAAACTAGAATTTAATGATTAGAAATGTGTATGCATGATGTGAATCTAAAGATGCCCTTTAATGTTAGACCTATGAAGAGATTCTAGTATGGTTCCATGACGATATGAGTTATGATGATAAGAATAGAGGATGATAATTTCGAATGTTGGGCTTTTGTTAGTAGGAGTGACCCAGACCTTTTTAAGTGGTATGAAAAAGTTTGAGTTTGTTCATGTTTCTGACCAGCTGCAATAATATATACTTGATATATATATGTGTGTATATATATATAATCGGACTGTACATCTCGGATTTTAGCAATAGTCAAGGATCTCGTCAGTAGAGAGAAACTCCCTAGCTCGGTCAGGATCCTCCAATAGTAAGTGACTCCCTGCAATAGTCGGGATCCTTAATAATAGAGAGAGACTCCTGCCCGTGTCGGGATCCTCCATAGTAGAGACTCCCTAGCTCAATCAGGTCCTCAATCGTAGAGAGTGACTCCTTAGAAGTCGTCGGGATCCTCCATAGTAGAAAAGCTCCCTAGATCAAGTCAGGATCCTCAATAGTAGAGATTGACTCCCTAGTATTAGTCGGATCCTCCATAGTAGAGACTCCTTTCATAGTCAAGATCCTCCATAGTGAGATAGACTCCTTAATGATGATAACAATATCGTCAGTGTTTGCATGACCAACGTTAAGATTATACAGGCTAAACAAGGTGACCAGTCTCAGTCATGGTAATGATTTAGTATAGTATGTGATACCAACTTCAGATTTTGCACTTATTAAATGTTTAGAACTTGACCCTTATGTATGAGTTCGAAGAGGTTATATAAAGGAGATTCAAGAAGTTTCCGTATATATCTGTGTATGTGTATCATAGAGTATGTGAATTACATGTTGAAGTAGTTATGTGGATGTATTTTATTTAATCTTTATCGAATATTTGTTTATTTAATTGTTTTTTTATCCCACATGCTTAGAAACTACACGACCATGTATACATTGCTATACCATTTCATGATATAGATTCAGGTTTCCAAACTCAGCCTCATGGATAGATACGCTTCATCCCTATTTAGCACCTACTGGTGAGTCCTCCTCCTACGAGGAGATGATTATGTTCATATTTTACTATGTTTTCGGTTTTTAGACCTTTGAAGTTAGCTGAGGGCTTTTCCCAACAACAATCAGTTTAGTAGAAGGCTTTCAAACTTATCTAGATAGATTCAGCGTTGTATCAAAGTGTTATTAAATTGTTGTTATGGTTTTTATTAGATTCATGTTATTAGCTTCCGCTTATTTATGTTTTTAGTCATTCTTATGTTAAGTATATTCTATGATAATTCCATGGAGTCGGCTTGGAGCCTCTCGGGGTTCACTTTTTTCCGTGATACGTCTAGGAGGTGTGAACTCGGAATTCGTGATAGTAACGTCTTTTCCACCAGGATGTATATGCCCTACTTGATTTGAGGGACACACTATAGTTTGTGCTTCCCTACGTAGTAGTCAACTATATATCAGTCCAAGGGTCTAGGAGACCATTTTCGGTCTCACCCCGAGTTGGCCCGAGTGATTAGAAGGCCAGCCGGGTGTATAGAAAATGCCCAATCTGAGTCCACAATAAAGACATTTCCAGCAGACTTGTAGAGTTATACATGGTTGGCTTCAACCTCATTCTTGTCATGGATTGTTTACACTTCGATTATGCCTCGGTTGACTGCAAAACTAGGGTCGTCAGGTTTAAGTTCCCTAATGCGCCAGCTCTAGAATGGAAGGGTAGCGGTTCAGCACCTAAGAGTAGGCTAATTTCCTACCTTAAGGCCATGAAACTCATATCTAAGGGATGTATTTACCATCTAGTTCGGGTCAAGGTTTCTGACTCTGAGACCCCAACTATCCAGTTAGTTCTTGTTGTCAGTGAGTTTCCAAATGTGTTCCCGAAGATCTTCTCGGATTTCCTCTTGAATGAAATCATCTTGATTATTGACCTCATCAGATACTCATCCCATCTCCATCCCTCCTTATAGAATGGCCCACACTGAACTTAGGAGTTGGAAGGGCAGCTAAAAGATCTTCTTGATAAAGGGTTTTATCGGACTGACATCTCTCCTGGGTTCTCAGTGCTATTCTGTGTGAAGAAAGATGAGCACCTCGGAGATGTGCATCGATCACCATCAGTTGAACAAGGTCACAGTCAAGAACAGGTATCCCCTACCAAGAATTTACGACCTATTTGACCAACTTCCAGGGCAGTTGTTTCTTCAAAATAGATCTCGAGTCAGGTACCACCATCTAAGAATTAAGGAGTGTGACATACGTAGGTTTAGGACTCCATATGGTCACTACGAGTTTGTTGTTATGTCCTTTAGACTAACAAATGGCCCTGCATCCTTTATGGACCTGATGAACAGAGTCTTCAGCGATTGCTCTGGACCATGTTCATCATTGTATTTATCGACAATATTCTGGTATACTCAGAAATGAATAGGAAGAGCATGCTAATCAATTGAGGATAGTGCTTCAGACACTCAGAGACCGCCAGCTGTACGCCAAGTTCAACAAGTGTGAATTCTTGTTGAAGTCCTTGACCTACAGGTCATGCGGTCTCGAGTGAAGTATTCGAGTTGATCCTCAAAAGATAGCAGCGATGAAAGAATGGCCCACACCTACCTCCACAACCAAAATTAGATGCTAACTTGGGTCTAGCCAGTTATTATCGACGCTTTGTGGAAGGATTTTCCTCTATAGCATCGGCAGCTGACAGGAGAAGGTGAGTGTCAGTGGTCACATGCATGTGAGAAGAGTTTCTAGGAGTTAAAAACTCGACTCACTACCACTCTAGTGTTGACCCTCTAGGAAGGATAAGATGGTTTTGTTGTCTACTGCCCAGGTAACCTGAGTTGGACTTGGTTGCGTTCTAATCAGAGGGCAAGGTGATAGCATATGACCTCCAGGCCAGCTCAAAATTCATGAAAGGAATTATCGACTCATGACTTGGAGTTAGCGTGATGATGTTGGTGAAAGTATGGAGACACTATCTGTATGGGGCTCACGTGGATGTTTTCACCAATCACAAGAGCCTTAAGTATGTATTTAGTCAGAAAGACCTAATCTTCGTTAGAGAATAATGGTTAGAGCTCCTAAAGTTATGACATGAACGTGCTATATCACCCGAGGAAAAGACAATGTGGTGGTTGATGCCACGGCGAGTATCTATAGGGGCGTAACTCATGTTGAGGAGGGTAGAAGGAGCTGGAAAAGATATGCATAGATTGGCTCATCTAGGAGTACAGTTAGTTGATACAGTGAGGTAGAGTAGTTTTTTCAGATTGGGTTAGATTCCTCATTGGTTGTGGAAGCTAAGTCTATAAAGGATAGAATCCCATCTTACCTAAGCTTAAGGAAGGCGGTTCTCAAAAGTAGTTGAGCTTTCTCCAAAGGGGAAATGGTGTGCTCCGTTACCAAGGCATGGTAATATGTGCCAGGCATCTTGAATTTGATCTTGCGATCTTGGAAGTGAAGCACACAACTCGAGATACTCCATCCACCTAGTGCTGCTAAAATACAGCAATTTGCAAGATATTTACTGGTGGAGATGGCATGAGAGAATGAATGCTTAATTTGTAGCTAAGTGTTTCTAACTACCAGCAAGTCAAAGTAGAGCATCGAGAGACGGGAGGTATGACTCGGGATGTGTATACCCACCTTGAAGTGGGAATAAGTGAACATGGATTTAATTATAGGTCTACACAGACTTGGCAACATGATTTTATCTAGGTAGTAGTAGATCGAATGACTAAGTTAACACATTTCCTCCAGAGATTAAAACTATAGATTCAGTGAGGACTATACTGACTTTATATTCGAGTTGGTGAGACTTCATTGTGTGCATTATCCAAAGCTATTCGGATAAAGATACCCAGTTCACCTTGCATTTCTGGAAGTCTTTTCAGGGACTTAGTACCAGGTCCACCTCAGCTGTTCACCCACAGTTAGATGGGCAATATGAGTGGACTATTCAAACCTAAGATATGTTGATAGTGTGCACGATCGATTTCAAGGGCGATTGGGATGACCACTTATGTCTTATCAGTTTTCATACAACAACAACTCTACTCTAAGTATCCAGATGGCCCCGTTTGAGGCATTGTATGGTAGGAGTGCAGATCTCCTATTAAGGTGGCTTGAGATTGGTGAAGCTATTATAGTGGGCAGACTAGGTTCATGAAGCCATCTTTGAAGGTATAGCACATCGGGAAATATTGAAAACAGCTCAGAGCTATTAGAAATCTATGTTGATGTAAGGAGAAGAGAATTGGAGTTTGTTGTGGATAACTGGGTCTATATGAAAATTTCACCCATGATAGGGGTGATGAGGTTTGGGAAGAAGGGAAACCTTAGTCCAAGATATATGGGACCCTATAGAATTAAGAGGTGAATTGACAAATGTAGCTTATGAGCTGATTACCTTCAGAATTGAAATCTGTGCACCAGAGTATTCCATGTGTCACTATTGAAGAAGCGCATTGGTGATCAACTTCAATTGTGCCATTGGACAGCGTGGGAGTGACCATCGAGTTCGTGGCCCGACGAACAAGGAGGAAGCTTGAGTCAAGATCTATAGATAAATCAGCATATAGAAAGAGCTACATGGAAAGTTGAAGCAAATATAATGGATAGATACCACACTTGTTCCCTTCTGAGTTTAGTTCTGGCATCGGAGTATTAAATTCCTCCCCAATACCCTATTCAATTCCAAACTCATCAGTTCTATTAAGATTTTCTATGTGCATTTGTTTGCATTAGCTCTGGTAGTATGGTTAAGTCAATTGATGGTTATCTTCCCATTAGCTCATAGTCTCGATCCTAAAAAACTCGAGGTCTTTTCCTAGTTTTCAGTAGTTTTAGTCTTCACTTGAGGACGAATGATCCCAGGGGAGATGTTATAATACCCCGAAACTTCCTAGACTAGACTGGGCTTCAAGAAAAATTCAGCGAGAAAACCAAAAGAAATTATCTCAGAACAACTGAAATGACATGCAATGACCAGCGAAATGTTGAAACTGAATAAACTAAAATATACTGCGATGGTCAAATTAACCCTGTCTGATAGTCAAAGACATGCCCTAAAAATGAGATACTAATCTGAACTGCGCACTTTGGTGATCGAACTAAATGTCTAGGAAACTGTTCAGCGGGAGCTGGCCGAGACTATGCGGTTGGGTGGTATGTCTATAACCGACATATAACCAGGTGAGCTAGACATGGAGTCTGATGTATACACCCCATCGGTAAGGAAACTATATCTTGCTAGGGTATAAGGCATGAACTAGGTGATCACAAATGCAGGGCCATAGGCCAATAAAATAACCTACCGTGGCAATGTAATTAGGGAACCTTTGTGCTAGGGCGATTCGGTTAGGTGCTAAGTCACCTCCCTGGATAATCCTTGACTAACTATTAAGCTAATAGCTCAAAACTGGACCCAAAGATTATGTCAGGAATACCTATCTAGAAGTACACTGAGAGTATTATCGGGCCGGATTCTATGAGCGTTGTTCTAAGACTAGTCAGAGCTACTTATCTTGAAGTGTCGTAACTGTCTATAGAACAAATTGTAATCACGAGCTAGGGTTCTAAGACTAGTTAAGAGCCTTATCTAGAAGTGTTGTAACAATCTAGAATCACTAAAATATGATAACAGAATCTAATGCGATAGCTAGGAGGCACCACTGACACCTCAGAACTAAATGTAGTCAAACTAATCAGCTGACATTTCTGGACAACACTGAATAATTAATCTGACTGGGTGGACTAATATGTATCTAACTATAATTTCCACATACACTAACAATATGGGGATCTCAAGTAGTAGAATCAAGCGATAGCATGACTAGTCCAACTCGCAAGATTCTAAATATATAGAATAGAGAACTAGGGACAAATCATTCCAGTAGATACAATTTTCCACAAATTTCTAGAAATGAGAATAATAAAACAGTTAAAATCATGTGAATATTCCACTTCAAATCATAAAAAAGTCCGTCTAAGAAGTCCGTCTAAAAACTTTTTACATTTTGAATCCACAGGTTGTAACTGATAAGGAAAAATAGAGAAGATTTTGGGAATACAAAGGGAAGAACTATTCCCTTGTTGAATTTCCACATACCTGGATAAGAAATCCATGGAGAAGAAAGTTTGAACTGGGAGGCCCTAGTTCTTTCTTGAGAGAACTGACCTGGGTTCGACGATCGATATTGTAAAAGTTTAAGTGGAGAATGAGGGGGGAGAATTTTTAATCCCTAAAAAATCATTGAAATTATACTTAAAACAATGTAGTTTAGGGACTAAATAGGTGAAAAATTACAAAAATATCCTTGAAATAAAAATCTGAAAAACTGATGGATAGGGAACTAATCGGTCACTAAATGAGTCGCTGGTTGAGACCACGACTCATTGGGACCAATCGTTGGTTCTATTGCCTGGGTTTTGGGGTCACTAGGTCTGGCAACGGGGGATACCATGACTCCTTGGATGAACGAACGGGTCATTGGTTCCTCTCGTGGTCACTGGACGAGAAACTCTGAGAGGTCTGGCAATAAGTAACACAACGACTCGTTGGTAGACCCAATCGGTCGTTGTGTCCAGTTCTTACTTTCACTAGAAAATTTCTAAAAGTTCCCAACCTTGACATGACAAGTGGTGACAATGACTCATTTTGGGACACAACGGGTCATTGTTTCCATTCGTCATAACTGGGAGGAGTTTTTGGGGTTCTCAACCAACGACTCACACAACGAGTCATTGTATGAAACGACGACTCCTTAGTTAAGTCATGGGGTCCTGTAAAAAGGGACTCGTGAGCTGGGGACCAATGATTGATAGCACACCTCATTGTTTCACACAATGGGTCATTCCTTGTGTCATGGGTTTCAAAGAGACCAAACACTACTGACCATGACTGACACAATGAGTCGTTGGAGCTGGCCACAGCTCATTGTCTCAGTCGTCCTGAGTCAACTTTTCTAGTTTTGTTCTGGATTTTTCTTGCAGGGTCTGAGTTTGGTTTAGGAAAGTTTTGGGATGTTACATATATCTTTTGGGTTAATCACTTTAATTTTTATAGGATGTTAAAACCTTTCCCCCTTAAGAACATTCATCCTCGAACACAAATCATACTCACAAGGTTAAGTCCTTAGAAGTTAGCAGAATTTCGTTTGAGTCTCCTCAAAATATAGATCATCCTAAAATTGGAAACTCAAAAAAATTCAGTAGGACACCTCATAAGGCGATACAATAAACACACAATGCTCCAAGTACTATCAAATTTTAACAATGTATATATTCATGTCTCATTCTCATTGAAAAATTGTATTAAGGAAACCATCGAAATCTTATGACATAACTCACCTTAGATATTTATATGTTTATTGCATTCCTACAATCTGGATATCATCTTTAACTAGAAAAAAACTGGGGTACTTCTTCCTCATCTTTTCCTCAGCCTCCCATGTCATTTCTTTGATGTTGTTGTCCCTCCATAACACCCTTACCAATGCTACCTATTTGGTTCTAAGCTTTCAAACTTGACAATCCATTATGGAAATTGGTACTTCCTCATAGGATAGATTGTATGAAATCTGAACATCCTCAATAGGCACAATATGTGAAGGATCCCCCATACACATCCGTAACAATTACATGTGAAACATGGGATGAACCCCCTCAAATTTTGCAGCTAAATCAATCTCAAATGCCACTCTACTGTTCTTTGCATGTTTTTTTAAGGCTCAATTTATCTCAAACAATGATTCCCTTTCTTACAAAATCACATAACGCCTTTTATAAAAACCTTTAGGAAAACCCTATCATAATAATAAGCTCCAACTCTTTGCGGGGCACATATGCATATGACATTGTCCTACTTTGGGCTGTGAGTAATCTCTTGCAAATCAGCTTCACTTTCTCCATTACCTAATGAACCAAGTCAGGTCCTAACAATTTTTCTTCTATAACTTTAAACGAGCCAATGGGTGATCTACGCTTTTGCACGTGCAAAGCTTCATAAGGAGCCATTTGAAAACTTACATGGAATAATTATTATAAAAAAATCCAAGCAGGGGTAAATGGTTATCCAAACTCTATTTTAAATCCAAGCACACAGGTTTGGAATATATCCTCAATCATCTAAATAGTGAGCTCGGATTATCCTTCTATCTGAGGATGAAATGTTATACTAAGACTCACTTAAGTACCTAGATGTTTCTGGAAAGACTTCCAGAAAATTGTTGTAAATTGTGCATCTCTATCAAAAATAACGGAAATCAAGACATAACGAATTCGAACTATCTGTCGAATATACAAGTTGGCATAATGTTCATTTATATAAGTCATCCGTGACCGGCAAAAGGTAAGAGTACTTCATAGTATGTATACCATTACTCATATGGAATCGTACTTTGTAAGTACATGGTAAACTAGTAATGAAATTCATGTTGGTAAACTTTCCACTTCCAAGTTAGAATTGCTATGCTCTAAGTTAGCCCTCCAAGCCTCTGGTGCTCAATATTTACCTACTGATAATTTGGGCATTCAACTACAAACTTTGTATTATTCCTCTTCATATTATTCCACTGATAAATCTACCGAAGATCATCATACATCCTTGTCGCTCCTGTATAAACTGAATAGAGGGAATAATGGACTTCTGCCAAAATCTTCTCCCAAAGCTCTCCTACATCAGGTACACATAGACAACCAATATTTTTGAGAACCCTATCTTCGTTAAACTCCAACAAAAGTTTCTTCTGTTAAGGAATTCCATCACTTAATCTTGCTAATTGTGGATCCTCATATTGATGCTTCTTTACCTCTATCACAAGTTAGGATTATGTTGTATTCTAAATAACGACTTTTCATGCCCCAACTCTGGCCCTAGGAATGACCTGCACCCGATGCCATTATTGGCCCCAGCAAACCACATACATGGAACAATCATAGAGCATTCATCTAACATAAGTCAAATATCAATAACTTTATGTTTTTAAAAAGGAGTACTCAATAAATAGAAAGACTTGCAAAGTTTACATCATGAAAATACTAGACTCATCCACTTAATATATAATTTCTCTAGTCATAAATGGAATAAACTATTTACCAAGACAAGGCACCTCGAATACTTTTAAATCAAAAACTAGTAAAGCTGAACATGATAAGTAAGCCCAAAAAAAATAGGGCTCACCAAAAGCAAAATATGAAATTCCTAATGTCCAGCTATATCGTCAGTCTTAATACCTAAGTCTGCATTATTATATTTTCATCCACATCCAAAAAATGGACCTAAGTAGATCTAAAATAGTACTATATATAAACCGACTAAATGAGTCATGAACATATCTGAAATAGAAGGATAACTTGAAACATAGACATAACATGAATGAATCAAGAATAAAAAATAAATAGGTTGACGTTATTAAAATATCATATTTCATCATTCATTAGTTCATTATGGAAGGTTCCTACTTTGATCAACATAAACCATCATTCTTAGACATGGTGTCTGATCTCTACTGATCAACTAAGCCTTCTCATACCTTATTGGGACATGAGACATACATACCATAGTTGGATCTATAATAGCCCGTACTAGAGGCTCATAAGGAGTCTCCCAAATTAATGGAAATGATCCATAACCTACATTGGCATACGTAGTTTCAAGAATAAATGCCTTCTCGATTATTAATACTACTTCAATTTATTACGTGGTGACAAATTAAAAAGTCATCATTTGGCATTCAAGCTCATAGATCATAATTGATTTTCATGTATTCATCGTTCATAATCGTCAAGATACATTTAATATTAATATTCAAATCATATTTATAGCTCATATAAATTTGTAAGGACTTGGTTTTTAGGGGAAGAATCAAATTTATCAAATTGACACTTTCATAAGAAGATTGATGTAACTTAAGAAATAGGAAATATAGATCATAAAACATACATAGGAACTCATGGTAATTCGAAACTCATAATCATAGACATACCATACTTACTTTAACCTTAATAATTCAAGAAGGGTTTTGCATGGATTTTGATGGGATGTAGTGCGGGGAATGAAATGAAGTGTTCTTACATGTGAGATAGCCTTACATACCTTAATTACAATCAATAAATTGGAGAATAAATGAAAGTCTTGAGGAGGAATGCTCAACTTTCATCTATTTCTTTGGGATGAGGTTCTCCTTTAAAACCTATGATAGTAGAAGGTAACCTTTACATATGCTATTGTAAATCCCCATTAAAATGCATAGAAATTCTTGTAACATGCTTAACTTAATGTGGGAGTACATGGAGAAGACAGAAGTATCGAACTAGAATTGAAGAGAGGTAAAAAAGTGATAGAAGGGTCGAACTCCGTGTATACATAAGGTCTGCCCCGAAAAACTCCCGAAAGGCCTGGCACTAGTTATGGTACTATAAAATAGACTTACCATCCATAAGTTGGGCCATAAGAATAACCCAAAAATCAAACTTCCTATTAATGATGCTAGTTATGACCCGTAAAACAAATCTACAGTTCGTAGATCGGACTGTCTGTCAGCCTAGAAGTTTACATCCCTTTGAAGTTTCATCTGTGATGCTTGTTCCCATATAATCCATATATGGTCCGTATGTTGGACCATCTATCGATTCTAACCTTTCCCATCCTCTGAAGTCTCATCTACGGTGCCCAAGAATGGAAAATTAATCTACGGTTCATAAATCGGACAATCTATCAAACAAGGAATTTCCCTTTCTATGAAGTTAATCTACAATGCCAAGATACAACCCATAGAATTCATCTACGTTCTGTATGTTGGACATTCTGTTGATTCTTACTCCTACTCACTCTTTGAACTTTTATCTGCGACACAAAGTAGTGGCTGGAAGATTTCATCTACGGTCTGCGAGTTAAACTGTAAATTATTAAAAGTGTCTTAGAAATATCTGACATCATTCATATATTGGAATAGGGTACCATAGAACTCACTTACAATCCATATGTCATCTATGATACTTTTATAGTGATTTTCTGCCACTTTCACACTTTGTTATTTCAACTCTTGGGTACTTCCATACTTCATTTAATGCTTCACATAGTACATATACTCCATAAATAACTTGATGATCGTATTCCCATAATTATGATCAATTACTTACCTTCTAAGGCTGAAAATCCTTTTCCGAAGGTGCGAGGTGTTACATGCCCCTCCATCATTTTCATCTAGTAATTAGACTAGCAAACGAGCTAACCGATGAAATTCTCTCATTATCTCCATCTTATAAGCTTCTACATAACTCAAGAACTCCATGGATTTGTGGCTAAGAGCATCAGCCTCTACATTGGCCTTACTAGGATTGTATAAGATATATACGTCATAATATTTCATTAGCTCCAGCCACCTTCTCTACCTCAAATTTAGTTCCTTCTACTTGAAAAAGTATTGTAAACTTTATGGTGTATAAATACATCAACATGAACCCCATATAAGTAATGATGCCAAATTTTTAATGCGAATATAATGATTTCCAATTCAAGATGCCCCGATCCTATAGCCTAGATTTCGATCGACATTCAGAACACTTTCGTGATCCAAGTAAACCCTTGGCCTGGGTTACTATCGACTTGGATCTCAATAATGTAATGCGAAAGAAGGAACTAGGTGAGTTTAATATAATAAAAATAGAATTTACTACTATAACTAAAATAAATGTTAGAAAGTAAAACTATTGACTCAACATCTAACTCTATCTATGAAGCCTCTATAAATGAAAGAATTGGTGCCGTAACAAAGCTCCCATGGCTACCTCAAGCTCTATAAAATAAAATAACTCAAACTAGGACTCTCTGAAAGTAGGAGGCCTTACCAATAGCTGAGTGATTATAAAATCCTAGCGCTACATCTACTGCTGATCCTGTCTACCTCAATCTACATCATAACAAAATGCAGTGCCAGATGACATCAGTATGTGGAATGTACAGTATGTAATAAGGCTGAATGAAAGAAGGTTAGCAAGAATATCTCAATTGAAGGAAATAATGTAAAGCAATAAACCTATTTTATTAAACATAACTAAGACTTAACTCTGAATGATGCATAGGACACAAGATAATAATTTGATCAATATATAAAATAGTTAATGCAATAAAACTCATGTATCAAAATCATCTCTATAAAATATGTACAAGTCATGTATAATAGTAAGTTGGTTGGGAGTTTCTCATAACCGACACCATCATGAATGAAAACATGATGCCCAACTATCTCGCTCAAGTTGGCAGAGCCATCCAATGCCTTGCCAGGGCAGGGGATAATCACAATCTTGGATCCATAACATTGAGTCCTTACCAGGGACGTATCTTTGAGGAGTTACCCGAACCAACGACATGATACTATGCGACGGTGGCTACATAGTTCTAGGGCTTACGGGTTGTCTTCACCTTTTCACCCAACTTGGTGCTAAATAAATCCTCCCAAAAACATTATTGCGTATGTCCTTAAGCCTTTCTTAAGGAAACATCTATATATTATAAAGAACTTTAGATATAAATATAATGAATGTTAAATATCTCTTTGGAAACTTGTGAGCTCTATGCTCAAATCATATCATGAGTTTCAAAAATAAGACTTCACTTTAGATTTCAAAAATCATATTTTCTATCTTAAAATCTCTTTATCCATACTCTCTTTAAAATATACTTAACTTTATAAAAATGATGCAACTTTAAAACACAATGCTTTCAAGACAATGCCTTTCAAAATCATGACTTTATGCAATTGGGTTCATGGATAGAGACATGAACCAACCATCAATCAACAATCAATAATCAAGAGAGGATGATCAACAATTTAATATAATAGGACTATAATATATAATCAATAATTAAGGACATCAGTAGTCAACTCAATATCAAGAATTCAATAATGGCAATTCAATATATATAAATAGTGAAGGAGACAAATCAAGAATCTAGTCAAAACTCTAGTTTTAATCTCAATGAAATCTTGCATAGATTTAGGTCATCAGAATGATTAAAAATCCTCACTTTAATTTTCCTTACATACCTAGAATGAAGAACTTAAACTCAACCTTGATAAACCATAGGTTGAAGAAGATGAATTCCCTAGCTTTTCCCTTGAGAGCTTAAGATATTTGATCCTTGATTCTACTTTAGAATAGGAAGGATGAGTGTTTAGGATTTTATAATCCTTAAATAATCCCCTTAGGAAACCCAAAACATTGATGTTTAGGTGTCAAAAATATGCAAAATTAGCAAAAGATCCCTAGGACCTTGCGCTGAAATTCGGTGATTTTGTTCCACTGCTCGACTGAAGACCGAAGTGATGGACCATCACCTGCCCGACAGTCCATTGTCTCCTCCATCATCCTTAAGTGGAAGGGAAAAAAAATTATGGCCTTTTAACGACCAAGGTGATGGGTCATCGCCACTTGACGATTTGTCAACTTGGGTGTCACCCTTAAGAAGAAGATGCTCAATTCTAGGGTGTTTTGAAAAACCAAGGTGGTGGGCCTTCATCCACTTTATGGGATGTCACCTTTGGCGTCGGATGAGAAACGTGCACCAGACCTAAATACTGTTATTCTTTATTAGCGGAAAGCCACTTTGGGATCCGAGGTGTTACATATCATGAGTAGGGTAATTCTGTCCATGCTTCCTCAGTTGTCTCAAGGCATATACATATGCAATAACTTTTCCATCCTTCATTAGAAGGATACACAATGCGATACTCGAAGCTTCATAATAAAAAACATAACCCTTTGTGCCCTCCGAAAGAGTTAATATAGGCATTCATGTAAGTTTATCCTTCAACTCTTGAAAACTCTGGTCATATACATCTGACCATTGGAACTTGGATTTTTTGTGTGTCCACTTCATCAAAGGTGAAAATGTAGAAGAGAATCCTTCCAAAAATATTTGATAATAACCCACAAAGCCCAAATGGCTATGTACCTCTATAAGATTCAAGGGCCTCGGCCAATTCTTTATATCTTCAATTTTCTAGCCATCAACTTTGATACCTTCATTTGTAATGATATGGTAAAGAAAGGCCACAAAAGTCAATCAAAACTCACAATTAGAGAATTTTGCATACAATCAATGATCTTGAAGAGTGTATAATACCACACTTAAATGATTCACATGCTCTGTCCTGGATCATAAGTATTTCAAAATCTCATCGATATACAATCATGAATACATCTAAGAATATCTTGAAAACCCAATTTATTAAGTCCATGAAGGCTATTGGGGCATTAATAAGCCCAAATGACATCACTAAAAACTCGAAGTGTCCATATGTCATGACCTGAGTCTACACCCTGGACAAAACACGGTGCCTAGAACCACGAATGGCTCCATTTTAAATCATTGTATAGAATATTCTAACAAGACATAAACTTAAAAAGAATCTGAGCCGAAGATAACTAAAATGTAAAAACATCCACTTATGGAGAACAAGATAAGCTGATAAGTTAACACTGAATCATCAGCTGAAACTAACATTACAATGTCTGAAAGCCTCTACTAATTGATGAGCTATTGGGACAAGTTCCTAGCTAACTCCAAAGTCTGTAAACTAAAAAAAGATAAAATAACTTAAATAAAGAAGATAACAACAATCCTTGAAAGATTAGGACTCACCACTGGTAGTTGATCAAGTCCGGAATGTGTATGACTGCGGGGCTGAGTCTGAATACCTGGATCTATATCATGAAATTATATAGCATAAAAACTATGTGGTCAATACATTGAATGTACTAAGTATATGTGATATGCAACTAAAGTTTAAAACATTCTAGTAATCAGAGAAAGTCTATACCAAGTACATTACTTAATGCATAAGTTGAGGTATAACACAATGACCCTATCTGCTATTCATAAATACTTACATAACATGCTAGTCTAAAAGTAATTAATTAAAATACAAGTAAAACTAATTTTTAGTGGTCATGTGCATACACTAACTGTAACTGAAAACTATACTGTAACTAAAACTGAATTGTGGGAGAGCCTATTAACCGAAAAACTCCAATGTAAGCCTCATGAGGCCCGACCTGTAAGAACCATGACTAGTGTGATATCACTCATATGTTCAGGGAGACACTCTTAATAAGTTCACGCCACTGCTTGCCGCGATGGGCAACATGACACGGAGGTGGTCTACCACAACAAAAAATCAGCATGTATAAATGGCACACTTTGTTAATTTTATTAGATATCACATGATATAGTTTGAGAAACATGGGAGAGAAGCAAACAGAAACATACAATTTATCATAGCCATATACTGATTGTTTTAACCGAAATTTCACGGAATGACTACCTCCGAATAAAACCATATAGTTGAACCGACCTCATACTTTACATACACATTCATACACATAAAAGAAACTTGCACACATGAACCAAACAGGAAAACTAAATAGATTCCATGGGACCTACGCAACAGCCTACTGGTTGACCTGAGCGGTCAAGGACTGCGCCAACATCTGAAGAGCCGCTCGAAACTCAATTTTGGCAGTTGGCTCTGGTGCCTGGGCCTCCTGAACAGGTGGGGCTTGCTGATGCCCATGGTCATTTCCATCTCCGTGGCCTTCATTATTTCTATTCCACCTTCCGTTCGTTCTTCTAGGAGCCATAATTCTGCATTCACAAATCGCATGAGTTAGAAGGATGGAAAGGCTATTTTTTTACCACAGACATTTCCTAAATGTCTAGTAGACTCTTCATCATAAGTGTGGCGTGCTTCACACCCAAGAAAAAAAGACACTACTTAACGCGGCTTTTAGACACCCTAGGACACTTTAAACCTATTACTCTAATACTAAGTTTGTCACAATCCGAACGTACACCTGGATCGTAGACACGGGACAAGGGACCGCGAGGGACCCCAAGTCGACCCATGGCTTATGCATGCAACTAATCTCATTCAAATAAGCGGAATGATAATCACAAAAACATAGCGGAACATTATCATAGCATAACATTGGAAAATACTAGACGTACACATAAGTTGAACAATACACATGGTCCGAAAGCCTCTAAAACATACGATGGGTTGATGGGACAACATCCCCAACTAACCTAAACAATTCTGAAACATAAGATAACATAAAAGCCTATCAAACATCCCTTGAAACATGAGGATTCACTAATAAGCTGAGAACGTAAGTTGAAATTGACTAAGGATGAGGATGAGCCTGATATCCGAACCCTGTATCATGAAACGCTACAACATAGAAAGTATGCGGTCAGTACGTGGAATATACTGAGTATTCAAGGTAATAAAAATGGACATTTAAAAGTAAAATAAGACTTATAAGTAAACATAAGATAAGGACATCATGCATATATCATAAACCCGTAAGAAAACATAAGGCTCAAGGCTTTCAAAATCACTCATAAAGCGTTCATAATCATTATTGTAAGTAAACATTATCAAAACATAACTTGAGCCAATAACATAAATATATCAATGCATAAAACTTGCGGAACAATGGGAGGACTAATAACCGACACCATCATGGTAGAGCCTTTCATGATGCCCCACTATCTCGCTCAAGTGGGCAGAGCTGACCCTGACTTGCCAGGCGTGGGTCGTGCATAAGGCGTGATATCACATTTGAGGGGATCATTATAAATACATCATATCATTTACAAACCCACAGTGGCGCGTGGTTATGAGTCACCGGCGTAGTCCTTTGGATGTCGGGTTGCTCGGTGCAAGACAAGGCTCCCAAAAACATGCATATAAGCTCATACATAAATGAATAACATCATGAATTAAGATTCATTGGATAAAATATAACATTTATCATCATTGGTCCCCTTTAAAACATGCTTAGCCAAAAATCAAGACCCTTTTCATCGGCCAACATCATAAATCGACAAATCATGTAATTCACTTCATAAATCATAAATCATTATAAAACATGTGGGCATTGCGCAATACTTCATCATATTCAATTCTTTCAAACTATGCTTATAAACATGGTTAACTTGAATTCATGCTTTTCCATCATCAGTAAATTCAAACTATTGCATATTCATTGTAAATCATAACTTTCATGAACTTAAATCAAATATTTCGGATTTAAAAGCTTGAAATATGATTTTAAAGAAAATAATAATAAAACCTGCCCATCATTCATAATTAAATAATGAACACTCAATTAAATCATACCCATAAAGAGAAATCACAATTTCATGCATTTGAATAAAACCCCATAAACTTGAGTAGGAGGATTGATGATTTAAATTGAGATTTGGGAATGGGTGGGGAAGACTTTAACCAATTCTAAAACCCTACATACCGGGAAATGGATTGACTCAAAGTTCCTTGAAAACCCACAAAGAAATTGAAGGAAGCTTAGGGAAGAAGACCATGAATTTCCCAAAAATCTCTCTAAAGTTCTTGTATGAGAATGGGCATGCAATAAGGACTTAACTCCTCTTATCACACTCAGAAAATATCCAAAACAACGTAGTTTATGGTATAAAAGCGTGGAAAAGTTTGAAATGCCCTTAAAATTATTTCCCTGAAGATTTACCCGGACGGACCAACTACCGACCCTATAGGTCGTGGCAACATACCACGACTCGTGGTATTGAGTCATCGGGTGCACTGCCTCATAACACATGTCAGATCCTTCCCACGAATCATCAAGATGAGTCGTTACTTCAAACCACGGGTCGTTAAATTAACCATCATCAAATTCTTGACCAACCTAACTTCCCTTTCCACGAGCCTGACCATGACTCGTGGTGCCCTCCAATGAGTCGTGGTCTCAATCTGTTGTAAGAACTGGGTATTTCAACCCACAAACAAGAATAGAAACAACGGGCCGTCATTTCTCACCACGGATCGCGGGATGCCCCGTGGGTTCCCTATTAGCCTAAGTTCAGTCCTTCCAATGACTAGTAACGAATCATTTTTCGTCACAACGATTCGTTACACTATCCGTTTTCACCACTGCCTCCCTGAACCCCCATTTCATGACTTCTTTCAATGACTCGTCGTATCCACCCATGAGTCGTTGACTTGTCCATTTTGTGATGTTTTTGCCAGTGTTCTGCATTTTTCAAATTAAACTCCCTAGTCTATTCTTAGGCCTTTCTGGGGTATTACAGAAAGAAAGAAAGAGTATCTGTAGTATCTCACTACAGTTAATCTATCACGACCCGAGCATGGACCCTGAACCGCAACACGAGACCTAGAACCATGAATGGCTCCAAGCTAACCCATGGCACAAACATAGTATGAATAAGAGCATAATTAAAGAAGAACTGAATAGTAAAAATGGATAAGTACAATTATAAATGATATTAATCTTGAACAAGAATGACAACTCATAATGGTGAACCATCTAGTACATAACTTTCTGAAAGCTTCTAGTCATAAGTTGAGCTGATGGGTCAACACCTCCAACTAACTTGCTATGTATGAAACTAAAAGTCGTGGACACAACACCACAAGCTAATAAACATCCTCAAAATAGGAGGACTCACCCAAACATTGAATAAGCTGAACTGAGGTGGGAGTAGGGTTAATGACGAGGCTGAAACTAGTCGCTCGACCCTATATCATCAAATGATATAGCGTAGAGTATGCATTTTGTACTATAAATGTATTGAGTATGTAGGAAAATAAATAATGCTACTAAAATAATAGTATGAAATCGTGAGTATAAATCAAGATAGATCAATAGAGTAAGGGCAACATGATAAAAGCTATATATCTGAAGTATACATAATCATAAGCTATTCATCGTAATCTAAACATAATGACCCAAGGTTTAGACATAGAAATTATATAGTGTGTCATACTTGAAAACATAAGTGAAAACTTATAAATTAATAAATGGGTAAAATATGCTATAAAACATAAAATAACAAGACATGATTATGAGTATCTAAAATCATAAGGAACAATGGGAGAATATTTTAACTGACATACCCCACGTAAGCATACGTGGAGCCCGACCTGTAAAACTCTAGTCGTGAGGGTGTTCATACCCTGCCAAGGGTAGAACCATGAAAAATACGTGATATCACTCATGGGTTGCCCATTCGGGCATGGGAGACACTCTCGTGGAGGACCCCATCATGGCTATGTTGGCACGTAGTTCTAAGACCTGGTACGCTGGAACCCCAATCTACTTGGTGTTAAATACTACTCCCAAAGAATATAGTGCTCATATATTAATCATCAAATATACTTAAAGTACATGGGCTAGTTGAGATCATACGATTCATAAACATGCTTAAAATATATGAACTAGCAATGAATTGGGCTTGTGGCTAAGCAATAAACATAAACATGAATTTCATGAAAATCATGCATACTTTAGTAAAATTTATGATTCAAAATCATAAATCATAAGCTTAAGATTTCATAAATATTCATGCATACTTGGTAATTCGTCATACTTGAAATCATGGACTCATAAGCTTAAAATTCATAAATCATGCATAATAGGGCATAATCTTCATAGACTTGAAATCATGTATTAGGAAGTAAATTCAGAGTTAAATATACCGTAATATTCATAAAACATCAGTTAAAATATGAGAGGATTAAACCCATAGAAATAGCATGGATGTTTTCGTGAAAGTAGGGTAAAACCCTATATTTAACTGGCATGCTTTGACACTTCAAATCATAGAATTGGGATGAAATTTGACATGAGGGTGGAACAAGTCTGCCATTAATGGCCCTAATACCTGGGTAATTGACCCCTAAACTTTTCTTGAAAAGCCCAATAAAAATTGAAGAGTTTTGATGAAGAACCTTAGCTTTGATGTTGAGAGGAAATTCCAACTCTCTCTCATTGAAAGGAATGAATAAATTAGCAAAGTTAAACCCCTTTAATATGAAACTTAGGAATCCTAGAACAACGTCATTTAGGGCTAAAAGCATGATTTTACCACAATGCCCCTAGACTTCAAAAATTTTAAACCACTTGGTAGAACCAACGACCTACACAACGAGTCGTGGTTGCAAACAATGGACCAATTGTCCATCGGTTGTTTCCCATTTTTCCTTTGAAATCTCCAACTCAATGGCTACACCGGATGAGTCCGTATGTGCTGAAATGACTTGTCACTCCCATTATTGTCACCACTGTCACACTTGCACTGTTTTCTGAATCTTTCCAAAGGATAAATAGCGTGAGTCATTACATGTCTCAACGAGTTGTGGTATCCTTCCATCATCTATGAATGAAATTCGATCCCTTTCTGATCTCCACTTAAAGATCCCTTAGGATGACCCATTACCTGAACTAAACAGTCGTCACTTGACTCATTGTTTCTGGGAAGCTTTGACTGAGGGCTTAAAACAAGACACCCAATGGGTTGTAGTTCCTTAAAATGGCTCGTTCCTTGAGTCATTCTTTGCTTCTGGTGCCATTTTCTGCTAAAATTCTTGGGTCTGATCTGAGGGACTTTTGCGGTGTCACATCATTAGTATGTCATACTATCACGACCGAAGCATGGACCCCGGACCGTGACACGTTAGCTAGAATCATGAATGGCTTTAATTCAACTCATAGTACATACATAGCATTAAAGAGAGAATCTTTAAAAAGGAAATAAACTTGAACACAACATAAGCGAAAGTCTGCATAACATAAAAACATAAGTGTAGACAACGAGTCAACAACTCTGAACCATCTATACATAACTTTTTGATAATCCTCTAATCATAAGATGAGCTGATGGGACAACACCCCCAACTAGCTCGCTAGGTCTGAAACTAAAAGACATAAGAAAAAGGGACATGAACCAAAATTGTCATCCTCGGATTATGAGGACTCACCAAAACTGGAAGTCGAGAGCAAGCTAACGTTTCAATTTTGATTTGTCACCTGAACTTATATAATGAGATGATATATCATAGATTATGCATTCAATACTTTGAATGTACTGAGTATGTAGAGAAAGTAAAACACGCTGGTAAAATGATAGTCTTAAATCAAGAGTATAAAACAGGATAGAACATCAGAGTAAGGAAGACATGCTAAACCCATATTCTTTAAGTAATCATAATCATGAGATATTCATCATAGGTTTGAAAATAAGAATCACGTAATGTACTATACTTGAAATCATAAGTGAAAACTCATAAACTATACAATGGGTCAAATACTACATAAAACACGGCATCACAAGTCATGAACATGAGTAACTTAAACACGAGGAACAATGGGAGACCTCATCATCACTAACACCATCATGATAGAGCATACATGATTCCCTAACTATCTCACTCAAGTGGGAAGAGTCATCCTATGCATTGCCAGGGAAAAGAACGATAAGGTTAGATATCCCTCATGAGCCCCGTCTAGATGGAGGAACACTCTCTGGCGATGCCCCATAGATGAATATGTAACTGAAGTGGCATGTAGTTGTGAGGTTCGGGGTTTTCTTGCACCCTTAGCCTACTTGATGCTAGGCACTACTCTCAAAAACATGCACATGGCTCATAATCATCATCGTGAAAACATACTTTATCTTGCATGGGTTTTTCTAATCCATGAAACCATAATCATACTTGTCATACATGAAATAGTCATGAGAAAAATTCCATTAAGTTGGACATGATAAATAGCTAGAGTGTCATGAAAATCATATATTCTTGAATAGATAGTCATAATTTAGTTCATAGGCTCATAAGCTTCAATTTCATAAAATTATGCATAATTGGGCAAAATCACCATAACTTGAAAGTATAGGTCCATGANATGAGAGATTCTAGTGGAAAATAGGTAATCATAATCATAAATCATGAGTTTAATCATAAGATACTTGAATTCACAAGATATTTCATGAGAATTGGGTCCAACCCTAGAATTTTAACATATCATGCCTGGAGACTTCAAATCAGGAAATAGGGATGAAATTGGGCATGATGGTGGAAGATAACCTCCATTCATAACCCTACATACCTGGGCTTGATGAATCTTTAACTTGATTGGAGACCCAAAGGGAATTGAGGGTAAGATTGATGAAGAACCCTAGTTTATCTTGAGGGGATTTGATCTTCACTTAGAGGTGTTAGGATCAAACTGAGGGTTTAGGATGAATAAAACCCCTTAAAACACCCTTTTAGGAGCTTAAAATGACTTAATTTAGGAGTTAAGAACAAAGGAATTATGAAAATACCCTTAATAACCCAACTAGAAAAATCACTCTTCCAGATCCAACGGGTGACCCGACGACCCGTTAGGACACTTGACAGTCATCACCCTGATCCATTACCACCGGAGAAAATTCCAACCTTCTGATCTTATCTTGATGCCTCTACTTAATGATTCGTCATCACACTCAATGGATCACTTCACCACTCGTTATGACTCTCTGAAACCCAAGTTTTCACCAATATTTCCCACTTAACGGGTCACATAACGACCCATTAAGTTATTTGACGAGTCACTCAATGACTCATTTCGTAGCCTGATGCAGGTTTTCCTGCTTTCTCTATTTTTTTCTTGGATCTAATCTTAGAGAATTTTGGGGTTTCATATTATCTCTTCCTTGGGAACATTCATCCTCGAATGTAGATTATGTATACTAGAAGTCTAGAAAAGGAACTGCAATCCCAAAACTGAATAACCATAGCTAAAAACTAATGGAATGACTGACTCCAGATTAGGATACATGACTAAACTGAATTCATGAAATGTACATGCATACAATGACATGAAAGGAACTGAGATACATGTAATTTTACATGAAATTGAATAAAGTACTAGGGAGGTAACTGGTACCTCATGCTGAAACGGAGCCGGAAGGAATAGATGCAGGTATCTAGCAATCATATATGTTTCAGCTTCCCATGTAGCTCCCTCAACTGCCTCCTTGTTCCTCAACTTGTGAACCTGAAGATTAAGGATCTCAATCGAAATCTCCTCATAGGTAGGGTTGTCCTTCACCCCAATGCTCTCTACAAAAATAACTAAATTTGGATCGCCGATGCACTTTTTCAGCAAGGACACATGGAAAACTAGGTGCACTGAAACTAACTCCGCAGGTAGCTCTACCTCATATTCCATTTTGCCAACTTGCTTCAGAATCCTATAAGGTCCAATATATCAGGGACTAAGCTTCCTTTTATTATCAAACCTCACAACTCCCTTCATGGGAGACACCTTCAGAAACACCTAATAATCAACCTTAAACACAAAATCTCTCCTCCTAACATCCGCATATGATTTCTAACATCTGTAAGTTATTTTAAGCCTTTCCCAAATGAGCTGAACTTTCTCTATAGACTCATGAATTGAATTCAGTCCTATCAACGTAGACTCAACTACCTCAAACAATCCAATTGGTGATCTACACCTTCGTCCATAAAGAGCCTCAAATGGAGCCATCTGAATGTTGGAGTTATAACTGTTATTGTAAGTAAACTCAATGATAGGAAAGTGATCATCCCAACTACCTCTAGCAAGTTCCAATATCCACCATTATTGAGCAAGTTAAAGCTTCCATATTTCTCATCTACTCTCATTCGTTTGTTATGGGAAAATGCACCTAACTCTCTAACATTATTACAAGTTGTAGGTGCATATGAACATTGTTGTAGCATGTCTCTCCCTTCTTTTTTTATACTGCCCTTTTCCCCAAATTTCCATTAATGAGGGTATATATAATGAATGTTGTTGATTGATATGATGTGAAATTAGTTGGGAGTGGGGGTCTGATACTTAAAGGTAAATCATCATTTTGTTTCATTTTGCTTTTGTAGACAATGCTTACATATGAAGTGAGTAAGTGTTTTTGAGAGTTAGATTTGGCTATGTATTTTAAGGCAATAGGGACGAAGACAGTCGGCTACTCACCGGTCAGCTCAAGTAAAACGCCGATGAAACACCAGTTTGGGCAAAAATTTTGCTTCAAGCCACTGCCTTGACTCCCGCTGCATCAGCGTTTCACGAATCGCGACCGGCGGCTCGCCGATGAGTTGTAGATGGAAAGTTCGGGTTCTTGGGTTCTTCCAAGCACCGGTGGTTCACCGACGATCCACAGATCACTTCATGCGGTTCGGCAGAGTTCCGCCGGTGATGCAAGATTATTCATGATGATCCCTCTTCTTATTTTACATCTAATCTTTATATTAGTCATTGTTTGTTTATTTTATCATTAGAAAACTAGAAAAAGAAACATTGTTCATGGAAATAACATCATTTTTGCAGAAAATGTCTTCATCTAGGGACCCAAACAATGGAAAGGCTACGTGTAGACAATGCTTACATATGAAGTAAGTGTTTTTGAGAATTAGATGTGGCTATGTATTTTAAGGCAATAGGGACGAACACCATCGGCGACTCACCAGTCAGCTCGATTAAAATGCCGATGAAACACCAGTTTGGGCAAAAATTTATCTTCAAGCCACTACCTTGACTCCACGCTGCATCAGCATTTCAGAATCGCGACTGGCGGCTCGCTGATGAGTTACAGATGGAAAGTTCGGGTGCTTGGGTTCTTCCATGCACCGGTGGTTCACCGATGGTCCGCGGATCACTTCATGTGGTTCGCCAGAGTTCCGCTGGTGCTGCCAGATTATTCATGATGATCCCTCTTCTTATTTTACATCTAATCTTTATAGTAGTCATTGTTTGTTTATTTTATCATTAGAAAACTACAAAAAGAAACATTGTTCATGGAACTAATATCATTTTTGCAGAAAATGTCTTCATCTAGGGACCCAAGCAAAGGAAAGGCTATCGCCACTTCAAGGACAAAGGGCATAGGAAAAGCTAAAGAAACCTCATCCCCCACCATCACCAGAGAGGTGA
Organism: Datura stramonium; assembly: GCA_018107945.1. Lineage (NCBI taxonomy): Eukaryota > Viridiplantae > Streptophyta > Magnoliopsida > Solanales > Solanaceae > Datura > Datura stramonium. Next base: position 32,239 of record JACEIK010001334.1, read on the forward strand.
TAATCTTTTGTGTGCACAACATGAAGGGACAAACTGTGCTATCTTTGAAGGTCGTTCCATCATTATGGAGAAACGCTTTGATTTAGTGGGGCTGAGGGGTGACTTCCCCAACGTAACTGCCCAATTCACCGATTATCAGTGGCATGTCTTCGCCAACCCTCTTCCAAATTTTTATAGGAGCTTGGTCTCGAAATTGTATGCTTCTTATTAGGTCAGGCACTAGATTAAGAAACACAGATGAAAAGTTGAGGATATTCCATGCCTACCCTCAGTGTTAGTGAGAGATGCTGAGGTCGATATCACCCAGGAGCCAAAAACTTGTTGTTGTGGGAGGACGAAAGTGATGAGAGCACGAAATATTTGCTCTGCCTTACCAACAAAGAGGACCAATTCAGTATTATAGCTCTTGTCTTTCCACCGGAACACCTCTGTGGGCATATATGGGTGGTGAGATATCTCGCCATGACTTATGCTTCTAGGGCAAGTTGTGGCTCGACCTTATTTATGGTCGAATCATGCCCTTCAAGAATGAACAACGGATGAATTTTCAAGCCTCCATCCTTATCTATTACATTATGACAGGGGTCCCCATCAACTTTGGGGAGATAGTGGCCAATCAAATATGGAGAAAGGCCATGTAAGCCGGAACTTCAATGTCATAAGCAGTGCTGATATCGCAGCTTTGCTTGAGAACAGGAGTACCCTTTTTCCCGGATGAGACAACTAGCTCTGCCTCCGGTGTGATCTCTATTGCAAACAAAAAAGACGCTGATGCTCCCAAGAACAAGAGGCAGGGGATGCATGCCTTTGAGGTTTCAGATGAGCCCATCACCCCTGGTTTAGAGCCGACCCCCTTTGCCCCCGATCTCAACATGCCACATCCTGAGGCATCGGGGCAAGCTTCTTAAGGTAGATCAATTCAAGGCTCCTCACCTCCTCACACCCCAGTGGACTTCGAAAGCTTGCAGAAATGCACCACTCATAGGAGAGCCAACTCTAACGGCTAGCTAAAAGCCTCCCAGAACATATTATGAAAATAATCAAAAAGGAGTTAAAGTAAATCAAGGATAGCTTGGGTAAGCTTCATTCTCGTGTATATGTGGTGGAAGGAGTTAGCACCTCTGTTCTAGCTGAGGTTCAGGAATGGAAGAGTCAGACACCTATGACAGCACCTGACATAAGTGCTCTTGATGCAGTTATGGCTTCCACTTCCACAGCTCGAGGCCCTATTGATGATTCGTTTAAGGGATTATGTGACGAGGAGGATGATGGCAATGAGGTTGGCCAAGTTGGAGATGATGATAATGCTGAAGTTGATTACGAGTGACCACAAAAAAGGACCCTTCCCCCTTTTTTAATGGTAATGCATAAATTGGGGACAATGTAAAATTTTTAGTTGTGGGTGGGTCAACTGTGGTGGTTTTTGATGAATTTGTGCCCTTTTCGGGCTTGTTTTTGATGAATTTATGCCTTTCTCGGGCTTTTTTTTATGAAGTTGCGCCCTTTTCGGGATTGTTAATTGATTGTTTGAAAGCCTTTGTCGGGCTTCGAATGATATGAATTGTGTTTGATGTTAGTGCTAATTAATGGGTCCTTGCATTTATTGCCTAAATTTGTGACCCAAGTTTGATGTTTTTCACCTTTGTAATTAGTAGACAGTAATCAAACTCCATGGGTTTTCTTTATACCACGGTTCTTTCCCAAGGACCATTTTTGATTTCTTTTTTTTTATTATCGAACCGGGTTGATATTTCCACTGATAGATTGAGAAGTGACTCTCTAATGGGAAAATTCCATGTCTTTCTTTGAGTGTTTTGTGGAATGGTTTTTGAGAGGTACCACTAGAATTTTTTTTTGTGGCATGAAAAACATGAAAATGGGCATTTGAAAAGAAATGTGTAGCAGTCTCTTGTCAAGTATTACATATTCCGTATTTGGCATCTGAATTTGCATATTTATGTGTCATGACTCTAAATCTTGTGACAATGATCACATGTGTGAACTCTTTGGAGTGTTATGCCTTGTGTGCTACGAATTTTTGAATGAATCTCATGCATTTCTTCTTGTTTAAAACTTTCCCTAAGTGTGACTCAAGGCGAAATTCTAGATGTAGATGCACTTAGAACATGATTTTAGGCTTTTATTTTACTAGTCACTCCCTAAAATAACCTCCAAAAATTATCTTTCCTTGCAAGCCAATATTGAGCTTATGGACCATTTATTCTTCGAAACCACATTACAAACCAATGTCCCTTTGTGTAACCCTCTTCTTGGAGCCCATCCTCCCTAATTGCTAGTGGTGAGTAAATGATAATAATGGGGACTTGAAGACCCAAGAAATAGGGAGAGATAAGGAAATCATTGAGAAAGAGGGAAAAAATCTAAGTTTGGGGTTTACAAGAAAAGGGGAAATATGAGCAGCCTAAATGTGAGGTAGCACCAAATTGTGATAAAAAAGAATGAAATGATGGGTTGAAAAACTTTAAGGTACAAAGAGTGAAATGAGTAGTAAAATGGTGTTACCTCTTCCTTAGACAAGGCTTAACGTGATAGCCAAATGAGCTACAAGGAAGACCTTTGAGAAATAAAAGATTTGAAAATAGTTGCAAAAAGAGGAATAAGGTGGAGTGATCTAAAGAGTTGAATGAGGAAGATGAAAGTATTCACATAAAGACATTTGGAGGTTCTAGTCATTAGAGCTAAATAATAGTCCTACCATTACCCTTAGCCTTCATTAGGACTCGCAAGTCCTAATTCATTTTGAGTGTACTTGCTCTACATTAGTGGATAATTACATGAAGGGCAAGCCTACGGGTTGAGTTGTGTGCATGGAGATTTCTTTTGTGAAAGTAAGTGATAAATCTTATTTCTATAATCCCTTATGTGTTCATTGAATTATGATAAAGAAAAGAGATTCTCTCTTGTAGTGAGTAACATCACTCCCTTTTGAGGACATACTTGCATTAAGGTAAAGGTGGGATTGAGGCATGAGCGATGTAAGCTCCAATGCAAAATTTTTGAATATGCAGTGATTATGAATTGGAGATGCTATGTGTATTTGATTAGATAAGTTATGCCCTTGTTTTGCAAAATGAAAGCAGTCTTGTATCATGCCTTTGAATTGTGGGTACCTCTTGAAACTTTTCCACATTTTATGGGGGAAATTGCTTCTCTTTTTGTGTGAGTGGGTGAGCATTTTTTGAGTTTGTCATAGATTAAGTGGTTATTGATGAATAAACTCTTGTGGAGTGACATGTCATTCCTTTTGCTCAACTGGTAGGAATTGCATTAATTGAGAACAAGCAATGGTTCAAGTTTGGGGGTTTGATAAGTTTGTAATTTACAAACTCATTAGGCTCTTAAACATGAGCTTTAACTTTGTTTTCAAGTCTTTTAGTTGGATTTTATGCTCTTTTGCCATTTTATGTGCAGGTATTTGACTAACGAAGATTGATGAGCTCCACATATCTAAATTCTTTAAACAAATAGTAGTCTATGTTATGTATGCAGCAAAAAGAAGGTGGTGACAAACTCTCTTTGCATAAATAAGAATAAAATTGAAAGAATATAATTATTGTCTTTTTAATTATGTGAAATAAGAGAAGGAGCATGAATTAGCGTAAAAAGGATGTAATTCAGGTGAAACCAGTGCTCCACCGGAGGACATCCACAAAACACCGGCAAACCATAGAAAACCATTGTCTTGATGATAAACTGCAACCGGCGGCTCGCCGACAGCAACCCTCGGCTCGCCGACAACAACCGGCGATCCACCGGTTCCATCGTCGATACGTGCTAGACATTGTTGGACAAATGATTAAATCAACTGGCAGCACGTAGATGGAAACCAGAGAACCACCAAAGGCATCTCCAAAAGGCCCTGCAACTTCACTGGACCATAGGGGAAAGCAACCGGCAGCTCGAGGATAGCAACCGGTGAACAGCTGGTTCAATCACAAATGAGCAGACGCTCGAAAAGGGAAAAATTATCCAGCCCTACAAAAGAGGAAAATCTTTGCCCTATTTTTGTATATATTCTAGAAATAAAGTACTCTTAACATATCATTGAATATTCCTTTTACTTTTTGAGATAGAAAGAACTCCATTGGAAAAGAAAGAAATATTTGAATATTGTTTTTTATCTTCATCATCTTCTTCAGCAAGGTATAACTATTATTGTAAAAATATTATGAGCTTGATTTTTATTAATCCTAATGATTAATTTATTGAGTTGAATAACGAATACGCTCTTCTGTTTCTTAATTATGAGGAGCTAAATTTATAGCTTGATATGTGTGATGATGAGTGTTTATTTTATTGGGTATTGCTAGATTTGTCTTGTTATTACTAGATTAGTGTAAATCTATTGAATTCTCCTCAAATTATAGTTGATTGCTCATAGTTTAATATAGGGTATTATTTTCTTACTTGATTTAATCTTGGAAAAAAAGAAGTAAGTAATGGAAAAGAATTTAATAGTTGATCGTGATATGATTATGTGGGAATGGGCTAGAAATAGCCAAAACCAATGATCATAATTCCTTCAGAGGATGATGGCTAGAAATATCTTAGACCTTAATCCAAACCATATTGGAATAGTATAATTGTACCTTGAGATTCGAGAGGACTTGAGGATAAGGAGCCCAATTGGTTGAAAAACATCGAGCTACATCTATTTCCAAGGTTATTTATAAATCATTAATAATCTGACTATCTAGTAAATTCCAATTTGATTTACATCCCATCTACACCACACATCTCACCTTTGCTCATTATTGTTTTTTAATTTTTGTTATCTTGCTCTCTTTTTTAGCTGATTTTAGAATCCACAATATTTTTGCCTTCACATGCACAAAAATTTACATTTAATTTTCCATTGCTTGGATGCGGATTAATTAAATTCACTAAACAACTCTTCTGCAAATAATTCTCTAGTCCTTGTGGGATTCGATCCCGACATTCGTCGAGTTATTTATTTTAATACAATAATCGTACATTCTTTCTAAATAAGGAGTGTAGTTTGACCGTTATCAATCAACAACAACCACCACCTTTCCTTTTGTTGCCATGGTACCTAACAATAAAAACTCAAGAACTTCACAAACTTAGCTTACGAACAAAATGGCTAACTAATTAAGTGTTGAAGGTGCAAAATTCACCCCTTACTTAATTTTCTAGAGTGCTTGTGAGAATTTTTCAAATGGAGTACTCAAGAGTTCCCTCGTAATCATCCAATTCCAACAATTCAATTTAAATTCACTAACTTCATACTACACCAAGTTCATTAATTTTTTTCTTTCTTTCTTTTTCACTCTCCTCTAACTTCAACTTTTTTAAGGAATGCCTCAACTAGGTCATCCCTCTCACTTTCCTCCTCCATTTCATAATTCAAGTCATTCATGTATAGAAGTAACAATATTCAATTCAATCAACAAGCAATAAACAATTTACTACCACCCAACATGAATTAATCAAGAATCTCACTAACTCAAGCATTTATCACATTCAAGAATTCAATACCCATGTACTTTCTCACTCTACAATTAATACATCTACCCACTTACATTCAAGAAATGAATTCACCAACCCCCGTCATCCCCACAAGTTCAAGTCACCATATTCAATCAAGAATCAAGCTACCCAACAAAAATAAGATACAATCATGGAAGAATTATGTCATTAAGCTCATAAAATCCAAAACATGAATTTCAAGCTTTTCACCAAAAATGGTGATTTTGGATTCTAATCTTGGGTAAGAGGAGTGTGGGAGCATGCTTTTATCATTCGTCAAATAAAAGAGAAGAAATATACTTACTTTTATTGAAGATGAGAGCTTTACCAACTTTTTGGAGAAGATAACAATGGAGGGGAAAGAAAGATGGGAGAGCTACAACCTAAGAGGAGAGAAAGGAATTTTTGCTTTTTTTTCCAACTTTTTTAGGGAAAAAGGATGAATGGGACTTTAAATAAAAAAGTGGGCATGGGTTTTTATATAATTTTAAGGTCTTGTGAGTCTATATTGACCAAAAATATCATCCAGAAAGTCCCTGGTGCGCCTCCCCCTCTATCTCGCCAAAGACATAGAAAAACTTTTCTCTAGAGATAGAGGGCTGGCGTGACGCGCCACCCATAGCATCATCTGGAATTTTTTTTTCTTCTTCTAGGATTTAACTCCTGGCGCCTAATGCCAAGCATCTCACCCCTGACTTACACTTTTTTGCTCAATATCCCAGCTTGTTCTTGCCTATTATGCCCTATTTGTCTCTAAACACAAAGAAAAATATACAAAATTTAGAAGGATGGGTTGTCTCCCACCAAGAGCCTTAGTTATACTTGTGGCACAACATTCATGGATCATCTGATTTCACGTTGAGGCATGACTATGGTGCCCGTCACTCCTCATCCGAGTATACTTGTGACTATACCAAGGATCTGCAAAACATTCATTCAACACTTTCTGCTCCATTAACTGATTACAACCTCTAGGTTCTCCCCCCGGCTTCACTTTGAAGTCCTCATAGTGAGGTGGCACTCGTTCTTCTCTAAACACTTCAAACACTGCCTCCTGACCATCTACTCTTATATTCATCTTGCGTTACTGAACATGTATGACATCGTCGATTGTGGCTAAGAATGCTCTCCCCAAAATGAGGGGAACTGCTGCATGTGCCTCATAGTATAGGATTTTTACAAAGTCCGCCAGCAGGATGAAAGTTCCTACCTTAATCAAGACATCTTCAATGATTCCCTTAGGATAGGCTAGAGACCGATCCACAAGCTGCAACATCACGGTGGTAGGATGTGGTTAACCTAATCCCAGAGTTTTTAATAGGGATGCAGGCATTAAATTGATGCTCGCACCCAAATCACATAAGGCTAAACCAACTTCCTTACTTCCAATTGTGACGGGGATAGTGAAGCTCCAAGGGTCATTTAGCTTTTTAGGAATTTTTAACTTGATTCAGGAACTGCACTCTTCCATAAGATCCACAATTTCAAACTCTATATGCCTCCTCTTACTAGCCATGATATCCCTGAGATATTTGGCGTACTTTGGAACTTCTAGCAAAATCTCTACCAATGGAATATTCACATGAACTATCTTTAACAATTCAAGAAATTTACTACAAGTTTTGTCGTTTATATTCTTATTCAACCTTTGAGGAAATAGGGGAGGTGGTCTAGCTACTACAATTTTCGGTTCTGGGTTGATAGACTCCCCCACCCCAGTCTTGGATCTCACAGCCTGTTCCTCGTCAATTTTTTCTTTTTTGGGGATAGCCTCTCCCAGCTCCTTACCACTGCGTAAGAAAATGTCATGCCTCGAGTCTACACCCTAGACGGGACACGGTACATGGAGTCACAAGGAACCCCATGTTAACCCATGGTCTATCATAACATTGGTATTCTGAATAAAACATAGCAGAAGCTTTAAAGTTATAATATAAAACATTTATGAAAATAAAGATAAATAACAAAGTTTAAATCAACTAGAAATTCTTAAACCATGTTTGTGTCTAAAATATAAATACAACTGATGAGTTGCTTGGAAAAGACCCTAGCTAGCTTCAAGTCCAAATGAAAGAAAATAGAACTAAATGAAATAAGGCTGAAATCTTCTGAGAGTGATCTCCTAATAAGGTTGTGATTGAGATCCTGCAACTGTATCATAAAATGATTCAACATAAAAGGTATGCATCAGTACTTTGAATGTATTGAGTAAGTGAGAGAAACCATACGCAAGTAGTGAAATAACTGAACTGAAAAGAAACTGCAATGACCAACTGATAATGCATCAACTGAATAACTGTAATAAACTGAGATGGTCTAAATGACCCTATCCTATGGTCAAGGACATGCCATAAATCTTACATACTAATTTGAAATACTGTACTGAACAATTTTGCACTGACTAATCTAAGACTGAACTTAGCTGACTTGTGGGAGAGCTATAACTAACATATAACCACGTGAGTTGGATGTGGAGTCCACTGTATACACCCCATCCGTAAGACCCAATATAGCTTGCTAGGGTATAAAGGCATGAACTTAGTGATCACGGGTCTGGGGGCCTGAGGCCAATAAAAATATATCCTATGGTGGCAATGAAGTTCTGGGAACCTGGATACGCTGGAACCCCGGTCCTCTTGGTGCTAAGTCTTACTTTCACTGGATTGTCCTAGACTAACTACTAAGACTAAGCTGATAGCTCGAAAATGGGGCACAAGACTAATTCGGTAATACCTATGTGGAAGCACCCTTAGAATCTTATCAGACCATATTCTGTAATTGGGTTCCAAGAAAGATCAAAGCTGCTTATCTGGAAGCGTCATAACCGTCTAAAGAACAAACTGTAATATGAAGCTGGGGTCCTAAGGCTGGTCAATGTTGCTTATCTAAAAGTGTCATAACCGCTTAAAGAATCACTAAAATATGATATTGAGTCTAATTCTGATAATTGGGAGGCACTACTAACACCTCGAGAATTTCTGTAGTCAAACTGATCAGCTAACATTTCTAATTAATACTGAGAATTCTAACATTCCAATTGAAACTTAAGTATCCTATATATAATTGAGATTTCAGTACAAACTAAAAATATAAAAAGCCCCAACACTGATAGAATCAAGTAATTTCGATAATTAATCACTTATGCAAGACTCTAGTTTTTCTGCATTCAAGAGCTAGGGCTAGAATTTACTGTTACACCCCATAAGATTCCCGACATCTAGATGGCCTATTCGCGCATTGGTTAAGCATACTTGAAAGCCATACGTGTTAGAAAAAGTCCCGGGAAAAGATCAGACGTAAAACCTATCGAACCACCGCGGAAGGCGCCGGGGCAGAGCCCCTCCGTGATGGCGCCGTGTCGCGGAGGCGGGGCCACCGCGTTGGCTCCGTGACACCTTGGGCCTATCCAGGCCCAAGTATATAAAGCCCCCACTTCGATTTTTAATGATAAATCATTTGGAAATTTCCAGAGAGTCACGAGAAACAGGGGAAACACGCAAATATATATATATATATAATCATTTGATTACGCTGCCAAACGTAGTCTAAACTCAAATTAACCTCAGGTACCGAGGTATTTAGCAGTAGGGAGCATTCCTACTGATTTTGTTTCGCGAAATACGGCCGACGAATCGTCGAGCTACCGGACTAAGGTAAGTAGAATTGCTCCAAACTAGTGTCTATGT